>CAPT01000051.1:0-63275 GCA_001039675.1 Nakaseomyces delphensis CBS 2170
GGGGGGAGAGAAAGTCTTTGCTGTACTATAATAACTCGTAAGCTACTTCTTTTTATTAAAAGCCTATTTTAATAAAATAAATTTTTGTAAAGTTCCCTTATGACAAAAGATTATGGAGGACTCCATTTTTTCTAGTTGTATAGAACGAACTTGGCCTTACCCGATCTGACGGCAACAGTACAGCCGTCAGCACCACCAGAATAGACACCATTCACGTAGGAACAATCGCCGTTGACAACAGAGTTTGAGTCGGCAGCAACAATCTTGACGTTGAAGTTCAATGGGGTCTTGTTATTTGGGTTTGGAATCAAGGACAAGTAAGTAATACCGTTAGTGGAACCGGCACCGAAGTTCAATGGGGCCCAGTTACCGACACCGGAGCCAGCATTGGACCAGACACAACCGTCCTCGACTGAGACGCCGGCGTTGTTGACGTAGTATTGGGCGGAGGTCTTCATACCTTGCCATTGGTAGTAGGAGTCCTGGTCGACGACGGTTAATGGCAGAGTGGAGCCAGCTTCAACAAAAGTTGGGATGACCATGTTCTCGGTACCTGGGTAGTCGGTTCTACAGATGGCAACGCCTTGGCTCAGTTCAGAGGTGACTTCAGCGGAGTCAACACCCCATTCACACAAGTAGTCAGCGGCGGTGTTGGAACGGTACAAGAAGCCGTTCTTACATAGCAAACCACCGATGGACCTACCGTCGGCTGGTTGGGAGGATGGCCATTGGGTCTTGGACATACCTGGTTGACAAGCGTAGGAGCAGTAGGCGCCTTCCTTACAGTCACCACCGGTGGAGGTGTCGCTGTTCTCGACACCGGACCATCCGTTTTCACCCAACCAGGAGATTGGAATGACACCTTGGCCGGATGGGAATTGGGAACATGGGATGACACCGTCTTGGAACTTCTCGGAAGGTCCAGAGAATGCAGCCAAGTCACCGTAGATACCGCCAGTGTAGGAAGAGGAAGAAGAAGAAGACTTAGCTGGGGCAGCAGCGGATGAAGAAGCAGGAGCAGGAGCAGATGCGGAAGTGGCAGGAGCCACGGTAGAAGTGGTTGGAGCCGCCTCTTGTTGTTGTTGTTGTTGTTGAGTTTGGGTAGTTGGGGCCAGAGTGGAGGTGGTTGGAGCCGCCTCTTGTTGTTGTTGAGCGGTTTGGGTAGCTGGCGCGACATCGACGTTTTGAACAGCTGGGGCGTTCAAGGTGTGGCCTTCGCCGTCGACGACAACAGTTTCGTAGACGTACTCGACAGCGATAGCCCTCTTGTGGTGATGGTTAGCCTGGGCTGTGGTGGTACAGTCGTTCAAGTCAGGCATAGCGGCGGCCATGACGGAGGAACTTAGCAAAGAAGCAGCAGCTAAAGTAGCAGCGGTAGTTAAAAACTTCATATTCTTTTTTTTTCTTCAGGAAGGGATTTTTCGTTACTGTTACAATGTTAAAAACACAAATCGTTAATGCAAAAAAATAAATAAATAGTAATACAACTTCTTTTTTTTCTTCTTCAAGGAGACTATAGTATACAGGAGGGGGGGAGGTTATCTTTATCTGGTGGGTAGAGTCCATTTCTTTGTTTAGTGGAGCTGAGTTCAGAATATTATTCCATTTTTAAACAAAAAATAAAATCGAAAACATAGAACATAATCATAAACAAAGTCATGAAGAAGAAAAAAAGAAAGGATGGAAATACTTTTTACCTTTTGATTAAACGAACGATTTGAAAATATTTATTTGTTAGTAATTTCAGGAACATTAAAACAATTTTGTTTATTTACTTTCCGAATCAGGAAATAAGTAAACAAAGATAAAAACGCGAAAAAATTTGTTTTTTTTTGGGGAGTAAAACCCGGAAACGGGGGGAAACGCGAAATGCTAAAAGAAGAAAGACATACGGTATTGTTATATTTCAAATTATTCTTTTGAAAGCAAATAAAAAAAAGGAATGTAAATAGTTGGAAAGTTAAATCTCTGACGGGATTAAAGGAAAGTAAAAAGTTGGATTAGTTTTTCGATAGTCTCTTGACGATGTAGATGTAAGAAGTAATAAGTAAAATAAAATAAAATGTAAAAAAACAATGCAAGAAAAATATGTGATATAATAAAATATATAATACAAGAAAGTGTCCAAACCAAGCTATAAGAAAAAAGAGAGTAGGAACTAGTAGTTTCATTATTCAAAGCATAAAGGGTTTGTTAGAAATCAAACTTTTTCAAAGTCTTTATATATAAAATAGTTTTCTTCTCTGGGCTCATCGAGAATTGAAACGGTAAACAAACAAACAGAAAATGTAAACAAACAACATTAGAAGGAACTATACGTCATTTCCTCCTTTTTTCTTCCGCACGGGGAATCTCTGCCGAAAAGCCAAAAATCTTGAGAGTTTGTCGCGTTCCGCGCGGGCTGGTTCTGCTCGCGCGCGCGCGTGGAAGTAGGGGGGGGGTGCGGCCCAGCACACACAAAAAAACGGGGCGGGGTAACAGTTTTATGTGCCAGCACAAAAAAAGTGGGGAGGGTAACTTTGGGGAGAGATTTCCTCTGCTCAAAATGGAGTATTACCGTTACCAGCGCTACTTTTATATATTTCTATATTGAAGAGCATTTATGTATATTGAATTATATTTTATTAAAATATATTTGTTTTTATATCACTATCTTTTTATTGTTTTTATTTGGTTGTGCGAAGTTACTTGATAACAATACCATGGTTTCCTGCTGGGGGCATGCTATCCCAACCCAAAACATTAAAACGTTCGTAGAAGGGGATGTTCAACACCCCCATGATAATAATAATAATAATAACAACAATAACAATATAGAATATTTGATTTCCTCTATTTTGTATTTACAATACACACATTTATTATGTTATATTTAAGTTTTGGTCTAGAGGGCGAAGGACAAGGACCAGCCCAGTTTGTGGACTGGCTCGCTCAACTTCAGGGCGTCGAAGGAGGTGCCCACACCCAAGGTGACACCAGGTCTCAATACCTGCTTGTAGGACAGGCCAACGATACCGGCGTCGGAGATCTTGGCCTTGACCTGGGAGTTGGGGTCTGGCAGGTACTTGGTGGCGAACTCGATGTTGACGTTGGACAGGGTGGTTCTTGGGTTCAAGGTGGCCCTGGTGCCGACCTGCAACTGCTGGGAGACGTTCTGGAAGAAGGTGGCGGTGGTGACCTGGTCGTTGTTGATGTTCAGGCCCAGGTGGTAGTCCTGGGCGCCGTAGCCCAGCGCGAAGGCGTACTTCGACAAGGAACCGGCGGCGATGTCGTAGCCGAACTGCGCACCCGCAACAACACCGGACTCGTGAGCCAAAGTCATGTCACCGACGAAGCCAGGGCCCTTCAACAAGTCGAAGTTACCCCTGGCGGTGAAGAATGGCTGCACGAACGACAGGTTCAGAAGCGCGGCCTTGGAGACGTTTGGGACCATCGAGGTCAACAGCTCGGCCTTCAGGCCCGGTGTCAAGTCGCTCAGCTCGATCTTGGTGTTCAGGTTGTTGCTGTTCGACCAGCCCTGGGTCAAAGTCAGCCCAGTGGCCTTGTCAGCAAACTTGGCCTCGACATTAGCAGCCAGAGGACCCTCCTTGACGAACTGCTTCGCCTTAAGGCTGAACTTGACACCGTTCTTGGCGACGGTTTCCAAATCAACAGCAGCTGGAACGCCGTGGTAGAAGTCCTTGTTCAACAAGTCGTTGACATTCTTGAAGACGTCAGAGAAAAATGGAGGGCTCATTTTTGAAAGTATATATATGTTTTTAAGGGGGAAGAAAAAAAGTTATCGGTTTTTTTTTTATTGTTTGTGGCTGGAAATGAATCAAAAAAAAAAAGGAAAACCCAATCTCCTTATATACTATTGAAACTTTATCTTTTCAGGTGTATTGCTTTTTCTTTGTTTAGTTCATCCTGTGTCTTTTAATTACCATATCTATTCCAATGGACCCACGAGTCAGGTTTTCAACAAGTTAGACAGAAAGAGAGAATGACAGTGAGACAGAGAGAGAGAGAGAGAGAAGAGAAGAGTTTAAGGGAACGTTTTCTTGTTGGGGGCATTTCCAGCCAATTGGGTATCAGCTTATTTCCATAGGGTCGAGAAAGTCCCCACAGCAAAGAAACAATCGTGGCATTGGCCCAAGAAAAAGGAAAGAATAAGTTTTCGACTTCTTTTTCGAGATTAAAATGACATCGAAATGTCACTTTCACACGAAACTGGAATGTGACACCCGTCAAACCTGATACTAAATCACGTTCACACGAAATGATCACGTGCACCTAACGTCAGATGTGATACAGTATCACGTGATACGTAAACATCACGTGACCAATATGAAAAATAATGATCAGATGATGATGATCTCTCTTTTTGTTTATGTTTTTATATGAATAATAAGATACTGAAACATTTAGTTGATATTGTGTATGTGTGTGTTATGATAACCATTGTGTTTAAAAAAAAAAAGAAGAGGAATCTGAGAGCTTAAGAAAGAGTTATCATTGGGAAAACGCGGTTGAATAAGTATATAAAGGTCGTTTCTTATGTCTGATAAACTGGTGGCTAGGGAACATACGCTTGATCTGCCGCAGATACCCAGTGTGGAGTTTCCGTTGCATGTCTCCACGAAACAGCAGAGTGTAGTCAGGGCCATTGATATGTGCGGCGGCATTGACAAAGTCCGCGCGGTGTTCCGTAACAATTCTGACAGCGAGGGTACTAATGTGGTGACAGAGAAAGGGCTGGAGTTGTTTTTGAACAAGAAGCCAAGAGCTCTGGAGGAGGAAGAGGGCCATCTCGAGGATGTACGAGATACTGAATTTTTCAATGAGCATCCGATTATCGGTAAACGTGTACCCTATAGGGACGATTCTGTAGTGCTGAAAATTACCATGCCCAAGGGGACGATGGAGAGTAGCGGTGGGAACGTAGTGGCCGCGTTGAAGTCGTTGAAAGAAGGTGAATATTGCGCGGAACCGGTCGCGGTTATCAATAACACGGTGAAGTTTAGAGAGATGTCGGATTTTCAGTACGTTCTGGATAACGTGCCCGCAGCCAAGGAGTTTCAAAGGAGCTTTGGGTCGCTGGACTGGGATAACTTCAAGAAGTTCGCCGACTCGGTACCCGATAACGACTCCAGACCTTTCGAAAATATCAATAATATTATTATCGACAGGTCAGTGAAATCGCCAAACTCCGATTACCAATTGCCTCCGCCGCCTAGGTTGTCAATGGTGGGCTACCCACTACTCTATAAATATAAAGGAAACCCATTTGCCATTAAAAAGGAGAACGGAATGAACGAAGTGAAGGGGTCATACATCAAAAACTACCAACTATTCGTACATGATATGGGTGACGAAGTGAAAATCCCCCAGGGCACTGCCGAGGAGTTGCAAGAGGCATACGAAAAGGCCAAGGAAGATGGAGTATATCCTGGTACAAAGAAGGAGTCCAAGTTCTACGAATCTCTGGAGGAATGCTTGCAGATCCTGAGGAAAAAATTCGATGAAAGGCCTATCTGGGTGAAGAGACACCTGGATGGTATAGTGCCGAAAAGGATACACCACACTATCAAGATTGCGCTGGCTATACTCACTTATAGGTTTACGATGGGTCCGTGGAGAAACACATATATTAAATTTGGTGTTGACCCAAGAACTTCCTCGGAATATGCCAAGTACCAAACCGAATACTTTAAGATAGAGAGGAGATTGCTGGCATCCCCAACTGTAAGAAAGAATGTTCCAAAACCACCAGCTTTGGTTTTCGAATCAGATACTCCTGGTGAGATTGATTCGAGATTCAAATTTGACGGTAAGAGGATACCTTGGTACCTAATGCTTCAAATCGACCTCTTAATCCTGGAGACTAATGTGAACGAGGTCTTCAGGGACGCCCAGTACTTAGATAAGCCTAACGAAGTTACAGGGTGGTTTACCGAATTGGACTTGGCTAAGATAAGAAGAATTGTCAAGTACGAGTTGGGTTGTATGGTCCAAGGTAAATACGATTTCAACCCTTTCAAACTGAAGTACTTCAGGAACATGACGTTCTCTAAGGAATGCGACATACCAAAAGAAGAAGGTGGTGTCGACGGAAACGGAGACGTAAATATGGGAGACGCAGACAATGAAACGGTTACTGCTGAAGATGATGAGGACAATGGTGTTGAGGCCGGCGAGGAAGATGATTCTGTAAAAGAGCACGAAGAATCGGAGTTTTATTCACAAATCCAACCAAACGAAACCAACGACTTGTTTGATGAAAATGGAGAGGACGAAAACTTTGATATAAAGTCTGCTACCTTCAAAGATGTTATCGATCAGATAAAACAGAGCGACCCTGAAATAGCGAAAGCCTTGAGCAAGAAATTAGAGGGACTTGTCAATTTGTCCAGCCTTTAATAATAAATAATTATCTACTTTAGATAGCTGAAGGTGCACTTAATTAATACTTTCGATGTATCGTTCGTTGTCACACCTATTTAGTTAAAGTCATATAATACGATTTAGACTCAAGTACTTATGGACAAAAGAAGCTGAAGCGAAGAAATGAAATAATGCTGCGTATTTTTGAGATGCCTCTTTTTAAGTGGTAGACAGACAGATTCAATTACAAAACGTAACACACGTTCACACACGTTTACATAGTCTCAGGAATAGAATAAATCATGTTCAGACCCATTTGCTGGAAAAGAATGGCGTCCACAGGAGGCCATCCAGGTGCTACTAAAGTATCGCTTCCTAGAAGGCCTCTGAAGAAGATTCGTCTAGGGAAGGCGAGACCAGCAATCTACCACCAATTTACTGTAAAAATGGAACTGAGTGATGGGTCCGTTATTACAAGAAGATCGCAGTTTCCGAAGGATGAGATCCGTCTAATTTCTGACCAGAGAAATAATCCTCTATGGAATCCAAGCAGAGATGATTTGGTTATTGTAGATGTCAATTCCGGTGGTAGTAAAGACAAGTTCAAGCAAAAATATAGCTCGATTTTTTCAATGGATGATAAACCAGAGACAGTTACTGAGAGTGCAGTGAATAAACCAGAACTCAAAAAGGAATCGAAGGAGAGCACAAAAGAAGACAAAAAGGAGGCCAAGAAGCCTGTACCAGAAGAAGATGCATTTGGTGTTGACGATTATTTATCGTTGCTGGATGACAGTACCAAGCAAATTAAGACCGGTAGACTGATCCAGAAGAAGAAAAAGGATAAGAAGTAACGAATATAGTAAATATTCTAAAAGTTTAAATGAAAGCTAATAAAAGAAAAAGAAAAGTGTTTTGATGAAAAAAGCATAATTTGTATTTCTTCTAATTGACCTTGTACATATTTTAAAAAGAATCATACATATTTATCGTCATTACGGTTAATATCATATATAAGAAATAATTAAGCACGTATCATTTCGAGTGATTGGCTGAAATTGTAAAAGACCAAGTAGATAGTAGTTTCTCTTTGAAATACAACAGTTTTAACCGAAGGTAGCTATCTCTTTTAAACCGTAAAGAGTCATTGAAAGTAGCTGACTCCCATCATTCTCAGCGCATAGAATGCCTCGATTAAATAGGTAGAAATGTTACCGAAATCAGCAACTGACATTTAGATGCAGTAATATACAAATCCCTCAAGTTATGCAATTCCCTTCTCCCTCTCTAGTCTTAATTTCATTTTTGTCAGCCAATCATTCAACGATTCATCAGGTCTATTTAGAACAACCAAAATTGCTGTCATATTATCGAAACCGATACCAGTACTACTATTCGCTTGTGCAATGCCATGATCTAATAATTTTGTCAGGATACCATCCAATTTCATTCCTAAAAGGAGGTGGTACTTAATGAATTGGACAAGCCGTGAATTATTATAAATATCCCATATACCGTCACATGCGAGGACTAAAAACTCATCTTTTGAGTAATCAATTCTATGCATCAGTACATCAGGTTCAACAGTGACTTGTGCTTCCTGAGGCGGTATTCCCTGTGTATTTGCATTCATCGCAGCAACTCGTACCGCGTTTCCAGGTTTATATATGACACCTCTTTTAAATTGGAAATCACTGAATGCTCTGCTCAGAGCCAAGACACCTCCAACCCTACCTAATGAAACTGTACCTCCACTGTCATTAATTCTTATAAGCTCTCCTATGTGCTGAGGTTTGTGATCGTAAGACATCGTCTTTGTGCCCCTAGTCTTTGAGGATAATATACATCTGGAATCACCACAATTTGCAACGTAGAGCATGGAAGCATTAATAATCAATGCCACAATGGCAGTAGAGCCACACGCACTATTAGCGAAATGTTGATATAGTTCCTGGTCCTGTTTTACAAAGGCATCTTTGATAATCTGTGATATTAGCCCCTCGAGTGTGTTAAAGTTTCTCCAGTATTTATCATTTGTATTCTCAATATATTGCTCTTTATTTCCATTACCAGGTTTTTTCGCCTGCTTGGCTCCGTACCTATGATTCTCAAAGCAATATACTATCCATTTGGCTAAACCTGCCCTAAGTTGTGGGTTCGACGTACCGCTCAAAAACTTCGAACACGAATCACCGCCGTGGCCGTCAAATACAGCAAACATCGAGATAAGCATCTTCTCGTGTTTCCCAGTGAAAGGATTGAAAAACCTTATCCTCAATATCGAGTCCTCGTTTTGTATCTTATGTGCATCTTCCTGAGATAACCTGTACCCCTGCATCGACCCCACACAATTGTAAAATCTGGGTACAGCACCCAGCGGCTTTATGTTTTTATAATCGTTATACTCAATCGTCTTCTCCGTTAACGGATGCGACAAGAGTTGTCCCATTAGGCAGTCTATTCTATATGGGTTGTGTTTTTGTCGTTCCTGTAATCGTACTTTACCAAAAAAAATGAAATAAAAATGAGCCTTCTTTTCACCGCAATTGTAATTTCTGTTTCCCCAGAGAACCAATTGCCAAAAAACAATATGCAATAAAATAAAAAGAACGAACAAACGTAACGCTGATCTAATAGATCGAGCTCAAAACTTCGGTGTTTTCCTTTTTCTACCCTTAAAAAAAGCCAAAAAGATCCTCGTTCCGGCTAAAAATGTAGACCTAACCTCTAAATATACTTCCAGGTCTCCCGATGAACACCAGAAAGGAAAACAAATAGAGTATATCCTAGAAATACCTTGCAGTGTATAACCCATTTCACACCAACTTTTTGATTCAGAACAAAATATTAAACCAAAAAAAAAAAAATTATAAAAAATCGATAGTGAACCGGGTCACGCACGACGTTAAATATGATCTCGACACAGCAGTGAATTCATATTCAATCTGTATAATCGAAATTTAGTACAAAAAATATATCATATTCTCTATATATTTCTTTCAGCAATACATGCATGTGCATGCAGTACTTTGACCTACTTTATTTATTTTTTAGTTGAGTTTGTATTTGATTTTTTTTTTTCTGGGTTTTTAGTTGTGGGAGATTGGGGAAGTTCGTTACAAGCTTCTATTTCTCTTCTTATAACTTCAAAGAAATAAAAGATGTTCTTTTAGACAAAAAGGAACATGATTTCATAAAAAGGGGTTTTAATTTTGTTTTCTTACAGAGAGACCGAGTGTGTGTGTGGGTGTGTTCTTATTTTATAAGTTTTAATGTTTCTTGCCCTCTGATATTTTGGCGGAACTGCTGTTCGAGGTGGTATTGTACAATTCGTGGACGAAGTTTTCACCCCAGAAGGCCGAAGTGTATTTGGAGATGTACTTGAACAATTTCTCCCAGTTTGCCTCCCTCTTGACTTCTGGAAGCGTTAGTGCTTCGTTTAGTGCATCGGACATCTCGTCGATGTTCCATGGGTTAACTATAATGGCACCGTTCAAGGACTGGGCAGCACCTGCAAACTCACTCAGGACCAAAGTGCCCTTGGTTTGTTCTTGACAAGCGATATATTCGTAAGAGACCAAGTTCATACCGTCTCTTGTGGAGGAGACCAGACAGACATCGCTGACTGCATACAACGAGATCAATTCCTCAAACGGGACACTCTTGTGCATGAAATGGATTGGAACAAATTCGGCGGTCCCAAATTGGCCGTTGATCCTGCCTACCAATTCGTTGACCACTGATCTCAGGTACTGGTACTCTTCGACGTCGCCTCTGCTTGGCACAGCCACTTGCACGAGCACTGCTTTTCCTCTCCACTCTGGGTGTTCACTCAAGAAGACCTCCATTGCGTGCAATTTCTGTGGGACACCCTTAATGTAGTCCAACCTGTCGACACCGATGATGATTTTCTGGCCTTTGAAAGTTTCCTTCAGTTGCTTTATTCTGTCCTTGACCTGTTGTTTCAACAGCCCTTCCTGGAAGGTGGAGACGTCGATACCGATTGGGAATGCGCCGACGTTGACGAACCTCCCTTGGTACTCGACACCGTTTGGCAGCGTGTTAACGTTCAGCACCCTCTGGACGGAGGACAGGAAGTGACGGGCGTAGTCGTAGGTGTGGAAGCCCAGCAGGTCGCAGCTCAGAACGCCTCTCAGGATCTCCTGTCTCACCGGCAAAATCCTGTAGATCTCAGAGGATGGGAAAGGAGTGTGGAGGAACCAGCCCAGCTTGACGTTCTGCAATTGCCGCTTGGTGATCTCCTCCTGCAACATCTGCGGCAACAGCATCAAATGGTAGTCGTGGACCCAGATCAGGTCGTCGTCCTGCATGGTCTCGAATATCACCTCCGCGAAGGCTTTGTTGGCCTCGTTATACGCCAGCCACGCGTTCTCATCGAAATTGATCTCGCCCGGGTGGTAGTGGAACAGCGGCCACAGGATCGAGTTACTGAACCCGTTGTAATGCAGGTCGGCGACCTCGTCGCTCAGAAAAACCGGCACCGCATTGAACTTCTCCAAAAGGTCGCTCTTCACCTGCTCCTTCTCGTCATCCGGAATCTCCAGCCCGGGCCACCCGTACCATTTGAACGTCGCGGTCTTCTTCAGCCCTTGCAGCGCAGTGACCAGCCCGCCAGAAGACATCTTGTACTGGTACTTGCCACCGTTATCCTTCGAGATCGTAACCGGCAACCGGTTGGAAACCACTATGATATTCCCAGAAACCTCCTGCTTCGCAATTTGTGTCATTTGATATTTTATTGTTGTAAAACAACTCTCTATATGGATTTGTATATATGAATTGATATACAATTAGAAGTCTATTGAATATAATATGATATAATATATTGTAATGTAATATTTAATATACAATATATAATATAATATATATATATATAGTAAAGCGTTGCCTTGCTGGGTAGGAGGGGCTTTCCCACCACCACCACCAACCCCCCACTTATACCCCTGCCCCCTGCCACAGAAAAACCCGTAGCAAATCGCATTTTTTTAAGGGGGGTTGGACAAAAACGAGGACAAATAAGGACAAGAGAGGGGTCAAATTTGTCCACGTTTTTGTCCGATTTGTCATAGAAATAATAAATTTTTTATGACATTTCGTATCATGGTATGTTGTGGCACGTGGTAACTATACACGGAAGTCACATGGTTTACGTACCAAAGTATACGTCGCTTGTTGTTTCCATTAAAAGAACCAGATTTTTAATGGAATCTACAGGCGAGCAGGTATTGGAATATGGAAGGTACAGCCGAGTGAAACTTTTTTTCAAAAGTTTTTCATATTTTTTCAATTTCTTGACCACACAGATGTGATTGGCTCTTTTGACTCATCTCACAATATATATTAGCTTCAAGTATTATTATTATACAATCATAAAGTTCTTTTTTTTTTGATCAGAACGGTAGTGGCAATCTTTTTAAATATGTCGAACGATAAGAAACAGAGTGGTGTGGCGAGACTGCTGGGGTCTGCCTCGGCCGGTATACTGGAGATTGGTGTTTTCCACCCTGTGGATACGATCTCGAAGAGACTGATGTCGAACCACACCAAGATCACCAGTTCTCACCAATTGAACAGCGTCATATTCCGTGACCACGCCGCGGAGGCGTTCAGCAAGCGTGTGTTCACGCTGTTCCCTGGGTTGGGTTACGCCGCAGTGTACAAGATCCTGCAGAGAGTTTACAAGTACGGTGGGCAGCCGTTCGCCAACGAGTTCCTGAACAAGCACTTCAAGGCCGACTTCGACGGCGCGTTCGGTGAGAAGACCGGTAAGGCCATGCGGTCCGCTGCGGCGGGGTCGCTGATCGGTATCGGTGAGATCGTGCTGCTGCCGCTGGATGTGCTGAAGATCAAGAGACAGACGAACCCAGAGGCGTTCAAAGGTAGAGGGTTCGTGAAGATCTTGAAGGACGAAGGCATTTTCAACCTGTACCGTGGCTGGGGCTGGACCGCCGCCAGAAACGCCCCGGGGTCTTTCGCGCTCTTCGGAGGTAACGCCTTCGCCAAAGAATATATCCTTGGTCTGGAAGACTACTCCCAAGCCACATGGTCTCAGAACTTCATCTCCTCAATCGTAGGTGCCTCCGCGTCATTGATCGTGTCCGCGCCATTGGACGTCATCAAGACAAGAATCCAGAACAGGAATTTCGATAACCCAGAGAGCGGGTTCAAAATCGTCAAGAACACCTTGAAAAACGAAGGTGTCACCGCTTTCTTCAAAGGTTTGACTCCAAAATTGTTGACGACAGGTCCTAAATTAGTGTTCTCTTTTGCATTGGCACAATCCCTAATCCCAATGTTCGATAACGCCTTGAAAAAGTAAGACTAAACCTTAATAAAAGAATAATTTATTAAAGACCATTGTCCCCGGCACGATAATTTTGTTGTACTTTTTAAAAAGAAGGGCAGGTCATTATTAAATTAAACCCTTTCTTAAACGCATCTTTAATTTAAACCTTTACTATACATTTTTTTTTTTTTTTGTTCCTTTAAATTTTGGTTAATCATACCTTCATGTAATTAGTCTTAATGTTAATGTTAATTTAATTTTAATTTAATTTAATACATTAATCTCCAGCATTCCCAAACTCATAGTTCTTATCAATCTAGAATGCTTTATGCTGACAATTTGTTTATCGCACATGCGGATCACCGTAAAAGAGGTCTTAAGAATGAAAAAACCCATCGAAACTAGTACTTGCTCCACAACTCCAGCAATTTTCTTCCAAGAAAACCTGTAAATCGATTTCAAAACGTTAATCAACATTTCTAAACTGCTTATTATATAATACCATCAGGGAACAAGGTGGATAGTAAGGTACAAAAAAATAATGGAGGACTTACTTTATAGTTTTATAGTAACGGACATCGCATCAGCGCTGATCTTCGTGAGGAGGAAGACGAACGCATTGGTTTATGCATCGCTAGGTCTAAACAAGAAGCAGTTGCTTAAAGTAGCTAGAAATTCGTTCAACCAATTATCAAAAAAGACTGAGGTACATTACAACTTCAAGCAGATCGAAGTAGAGAGTGAAAAAGAGCATGTTGATAAGTTCGAAGAGATAGTCCAGCAGTTCAAGTCGTTACTGGAGGGACATAAAGTATCGAACCTGAATTATGAGTACATGTTTGGTACGTCATTACAACACCGGATATGGGATGAGCTGGTACAGATACCACACGGGAGAGTCAGCACTTACAAAGAGATAGCAGAGAGACTACATATCAAAAACGGTAGTCGAGCAGTTGGCAGCGGCATCGGGTCCAATAACATAGCAGTGGTTATACCGTGCCACAGAGTAGTTGGAAGTAACGGTACACTTACAGGGTACAAGTGGTCGACGTCTCTTAAGAGGAAATTATTGGAAAGAGAGCACGTCTACTCACTTGATACCAAACATGAGGCTAATAAAGATACTAAAATATCCTTAATGAAATACAAATACAGCGCATAATCAATGACCAGTTACCTCCTGATTCCAAAACAACAACAACAATATGTATGAACAATTGCGCATGTCTAGCTGTAACACACCAAAGTGACATTTCTTTGCATTTTTAAAAAAAAGATTAAAATATAAGTAGGCGGGACAATAATTTTCTATAATCGACATTTGCTTCTTGTATTCAGAGCCTTCATCTATTGCCTTTTATACATATAAGGTACATATAATATACAGAGTTTCATGATGTGATTGATACATTTTAATGTACATATAAAAGAATGTTACACTATTTCCGGTGTAGGTAGTCTTCTGAAACATGCTACAAACTTGTCACCATTTTTCCTCTCAACTTTCTTACCTTCTTCGGTGGCATGTCTCATTATTTGCACGCACTTGTCTTCTGCTTCCCATTCTTCTGGTAATCTTTCGAAAAGTGGATGTTCTTCCAAATGTTTTACCATCCAGTCATGTAGATCCTTAACATCGGTAATTGTGTAGACTACTCCGCCCTCTTTCAGCACATAAGCATACTCACTTAGCAAGGTGTTGGTAATAATTCTAGCTTTGTGCTTCCTTTGTTTGAAATGCGGGTCGGGAAAACAGAAAAACATCTTTGACAGCTGTCCCTTATGGAAGAAATTTGGTAAGAACTTCATCGCGTTTCCTCTAAGCACATTGATGTTCTGGTATCCTTGAGTCTTGACGTGGTTGGTTCTTAATGCGATTATTCTGTCTTCGACATAGTTTGTCACCTGGACACGAATCTCCATACCAAGGATCAAATCATCGGGGAAAGCTGGTGACAAATCAACTAATAGACCGCCAAATCCACAACCAATATCGGCAATGCTAACACTCTTGGTCATCCGATGAGATTCAGGATCAACGTAGTGCGGGTATAGCCTAGTCCAATCCATCTCATCTGGAGAGGTTGGATACTCTAGTTGATGATCAGAAAATGGGTTCGAGTGCGCTCTTTGACGGTAGAATCTCTTCTTTGGAAGATCCACCTCCTTCCCTTCAACCAAAGATGATTCATCAATCTTTACATGTTTCAACTCTTTTCTGTTCTCTTCCTTATTAACCCTGTAAGCGTATCGCTTGGACCCAGGATCGTTACTTAGCGGCTTGGCCTTCATCCTCTTGGTTTACTATTTATATATTTACTAGATGACCCCAAATTGAGGAACCAGTTTTTCATTTCTACGATAACTACATAATTTTGCGATGAGCTTCAAATCATTTTTTATTTTTTCATTCAATTTTTTTTTTTTTTCAAAAATAAAAAATTATGTCAATCAGTGGTCATCACGTGATCAAAAAGACTATACAAAAATAATAATAATAATAAATCAATACATTAAAATCTTTATTGATGGGTGTTGAATATATCATCTAATTGCATTTGATATATACATAGATTGTTTTTTTGGCCTTGTTGTATTTTGAAGTCCCCAACCTCTGTTATCCAGTTTTTAATGCACAATATTTACAGTAATTTTTTTGATTGTGGAACTTCTCTGCTGTCCTTCAGTTATTACTTCTTCTCCAGATTTTCTTCATGAGATTTTAAGGTTAGGTACAGGTGTTGTTTGTTAGCGTCCAGGACTTGGACCAGTCCGGCACCACTCGACATCTGCAATAAGCCCAGCAATTGACCATGTAGAACTTGTTTTGAGGGCAAGTCCTTGAACTGATCTAGTTTTCTGAAGTCGTATACATCTTTATCGATTTGTGCGCCCATGATGAAGAGCTTGTCCTGTGCCTTCTTCAAGAGCTTGAACAGTTTCGCAACTCTTTCCGGATTAGTCTCATTGAAGGAAATTGTGGCCGTAGGCCCCTTCAGCAACGGTAGTAATGGATGTTTCTTTAGCGATCTTTTGTCCTTGATATAAACACAAGGGTCCGGCTGGTCCAGTGTCTTGAGACAGACCTTCAAAAGATTATTCCTTATCCTTGTCAAGCGGCCACCGGCCAGCTTGATTTGCTCTCTGAAATGATGGTCCTCGGTCTTGGTCAAATTATTATAATGTGCGAACAAAACCATACTGTTATTATCCATCATGTACCTGTACGAATCCAACAGAAACGTCTTACGGGACTCAGCCGGCTTCCACGTCTCCCTCTTCTTCAACGCCGGAGCAGCGTACCACCGAACACACCCCCATAATGCGCTTACCCTAGACTTAAACATGACCTATTTCTTGCTCGTCCTCTTGGCTCCAATGTACACTTTACGCTTGTAAAATAGCACTTGGTTTATACCAAACTATTTAATTCAACTTCAACGTTTCTCTTCTCGTTTTGCTGTTTTCTATTCTCACTGCCGTCCATCGGAACATCAAAATCGCTGCGAGATGCTAAAAGTTTCAAAAAGGTTGACGATGTTTTTAATGGTTTTACTTATACTTGCAGTCAATATTTTAGCCCACAACCGCCACAGTAAGTCATAACACGTACGGCTCACTACGTCGATTGAATCAGTGGTTGGATCTCTCTCCCTTTTCTCTATATTTTACCATTTAATTTTACGTGGAGGAAGCACGAAATTTAAAAGCCGTGTGTACATAGGAAACCTAACAAAGAGGTGAGCACAATCAGAGAGAGGATACGCAAACAATGTTTGGAAGAAACGATAACGCGCGGTATGACACCCATATCAATATGTTTCCTTCGCTACAGCCGCAAGCTCAGCCGGTGTCGGTGTCGGCTCCAGGACAAGCGGTGGATGCGAGAGCACCCTATCCGATAGAAGACACGAGCATTGGAACGTTGAGCCAGATACCAGTTTTTACCTCCAGGCCATCTCAGAGCTCGCTGGGATCAAAGAATAGTCCAACTCCGGACACGGCTGTTCCTGGTGGTGTTGCCGCGAGGGCAGATCCACACGATGAGATCTTAGAGGAGGATGCGAGGTATAACTTGCCGTTTATGTTAAAGAAGGCTTCTTTGAATGGCGTACCGCAGGATAATAATGGGGGTTCTGGCGTGGTACGATCGGAGCAAATAGGGAAACCCGAAGAGCCTAGAGGTAGCCACAACCCGTTCAGACAGACGAATGAGGATCTCATGGCTCCACCCCCGCCGTATGAGGAGAAAGACGACAAGGAGGGGAAAGTGTTGCAAGAGAAGATGTACAGGTCAGAGAGTAATGACAGCAATAAAGCAAAAGTCGATAACAAGAGTATAATAAAAAACGAAGAGAAAAGTAGTAGTAATAATACAGGTGCAGAACGAGATCTATCGTCGTATTCCCCCGAGGCACTGCAATTCTATGGCGTCTATAAAGAGGTGATATCTGACCAAGGTCGATTTACGCCCAGTGTACAGCTAAAATGGTGCGAGACATTGCTGGAATACGTGTTCAAGGACGAGTTCATATCGCGCTACAACATCAATTCCGAGCGGCTCAAGAGGGAGCTGCGACCCGAGGAGGCCAAAAAAAACCAGAAAGTGATACTGGAACATGCGTTCAAAGTACTGAAGAAGTTGATTGCCTCGAGGTACGGTCCTGCGATATATTTAATGGGCACGCTGTACTCACACCAGCCTTACCTGGATATTAAGAACAAGAACATCGTCACACGGAACGACCAAAAAGCGCTGGAGTTCTACTGCAAATCCGCCGCTTTGAACCACGGCGATGCCTGCTACCGCGCAGGTGTGTGCTTTGAGTTCCAAAGAGGCACGCCCGCTGCGCTGACGAAATACGAATGCCTCGAGAAAGCGTTCCAGTACTACGGTCAAGGTGCAGACCCAGCTTGCAACAACACCTCATGCATGTACAAGCTGGGCGTGTCCCATCTACACGGGCTGCAGATGATGAACTACACCACGGACCAGGACGACCCACGTGAATTGGACCGTATTATACGCCAGGACATCGCTCGCGCCTTATTCTGGTTTGAAAAAGCCGCCGATCTTGGCACTTCTGCGCAGGCGTGTTACGAACTCGGCAAGATATATGAGTTCTCCAACGTGCCACTGAACATACAGACCCTGCTATTGGAGCAAGGTATACACCGCGACACCGCACGCGCGCTGCGGCACTACCGTGAGTGCGCCACCAAACACAACTACTCCCTGGCGCAGTGGAAGCTGGGCCACAGCTACGAGATCGGAGACCTGAACCTGGCGCCGAACCCGGCGAAGTCCATTGCATGGTACTACCGCAGTGCCACCGGCACGGCCAAGAACAAGAACATGAACAAGAGCGCGACGGCTGGCAACCCGATGGCGATGCTCGCCCTAAGTGGGTGGTGTCTCACCGGGGCGGCCGGGGTAATGCAGCCTAACGACCGCGAAGCGCTGAAATGGGCGCTGAAGGCCTGTGAGCACAGCGACCACAAACTCGCCCGTGCGGAGTACATCGTGGCGTGCATGTACGAGCTGGGTATAGGCACATCGCCGGACCCGCAAAGAGCGCGACAGTACTACACCACGGCCGCGCAACTCGGATTCGCAAGGGCTATCCAGAGACTATCAAAGACTGCAATAGAGTAAGAAAAGAATAAAAAAAGTACAGCCCCATTTTCTTGATCAGGAAATTTGTTTGCTTACTAAAACCCTCGCTCTTCCTAATCGAGCCCAACTACGAACGTCCTAGAGAGTACCACCCGGCGTTGTAAGTTGGGCAAGTCTGCGGAAAGAAGCCCTTGGGAGCCTTAAACGAAGTCCCTGAGGGATTGATCAAAACTCGTTCAGGTTGTTGTGTTTCTTGTCCGGGGGTGGAACAGCTTCTTTAACCAAAAGCGTACGGGAACAAAAAAAAAATGAAAAAAAAATTTGAAAAAAAGAAACGCAAAAACTTGGGACTTTCTCCTTTTGCCAGTGGGATGGGATGTGGCCTCCCCCCAGTCAATGGAGCAGCCCTAAGTGTGTGTGAACCGACTTGGCAAGATGAAGAAAAAAAAAAAGTTTTCTTGACTGGACATCTCCTAGTGATAACCATTAACCCTCAGAATTATTCGTGCAAGAGGCTGGAGCAACCAATCACCGTCCCGGGAACACGCATTTTAGTAAGCCTGATAGAAATCCCAAGACCCACGATAGACGGGGAATGCGAAGAACCAGACGCAATTGTATGCCAAGAAGGATAAAAAGAAACTTTACTTAATATTGTCTAGAACCCTGTCATATTCAAAAAAATTTCTTGAAATAAAAAGAAGCTCTTTTTTGGTTATTTTCCATCTTAACATTAGTTTTCTTCGACATTTGCAAAACAGTTTAAAAAGGAAACAACTAAGACAGGATAGGAAACCTTCGCTGAATTTATTGGAAATACCAATAAAAAAAAACAAATAAAAAAAATTTCCTTCCTTCCCCCGCCGTCAGCATACATCTTTTCATTTCACCTCATCTTTGAATAATACAATACCATTATGACCAGAGAAACTATTAGCATTGGCGGGAGACGTTCTAAGTTGGCCGTTGTGCAGTCGAACCATGTTAGAGACCTGGTCCAAGCTAAGTTTCCTCAGTACGATTGTTCCGTCTTCACTCTACAGACTTTGGGGGATCAGATACAATTTAAACCACTGTACTCCTTTGGTGGTAAAGCACTATGGACTAAAGAACTAGAAGACTTTCTTTACTGTGAAGATCAAAGTAAAAGGTTGGATTTGATCGTCCACTCTTTGAAAGATATGCCTACTTTGTTGCCCGATGGATTTGAACTGGGGTGTATCACTAAACGTGTCGATCCTACGGATTGTATTGTTATGCCACGCGATTCCCCACACAAATGTTTGGCCGACTTGCCAGAAGGTGCTATCGTCGGAACTTCTTCTGTGCGTAGATCTGCCCAGTTAAAACGTAAGTTCCCACATTTGAAATACCAGAGTGTTCGTGGTAATATCCACACGAGGTTGGAGAAGTTAGATGATCCTGAAACTCCATTCCAGTGCCTTGTGCTGGCCTCTGCTGGTCTGGTGCGTATGGGCCTAGAACATAGAATCACGCAGAGATTGCGCTCGGATATTATGTACCATGCCGTGGGCCAAGGCGCCCTGGGTGTGGAGATAAGACAGGGTGATAAGAAGATCCTGCAGATCCTAGATGAAATTGCGGACCTGGAGTCTACAGTCTGTTGTCTAGCTGAGCGTTCACTAATGAGAACA
Source organism: Nakaseomyces delphensis CBS 2170 (assembly GCA_001039675.1). NCBI lineage: Eukaryota > Fungi > Ascomycota > Saccharomycetes > Saccharomycetales > Saccharomycetaceae > Nakaseomyces > Nakaseomyces delphensis. The sequence goes on from CAPT01000051.1 coordinate 19,946, forward strand.
CTAGAAGGTGGTTGTTCAGTTCCTATCGGTGTTGAGTCATCGTACGACCATAAGACCAGAAAGCTCATATTAAAGGGCATTGTGGTTAACGTGGAAGGTAGCATGGCAATAGAAGACCTACAGGAGGTTACAGTTAACGATATTAGAGAAGATTCTATCGCTTGCGGTGTTCTATTAGCACAGAAGATGATCAAAGATGGTGCCAAGAAGATTCTTGATGAGATTAACCTGGACAGAGTTATTCAACAATGAGAAACTTTATTCATCCCATTCAATTTCTTGCTTCGATTTAGTTTTACCTGGAAATAATAAAAAAAAACAAATATAAACTACTAATCCAATGAAATAAAAACAAGAAAGAAGAAACCCTTAGAAAATTTTTATGTGAATTGTGAATTTACCTTTTCAAAAAATAAAGAAATATAACGTATTCTTTGAAAACATATTTATTCATTTTATGACTAACGAAAAAAAAAAAAATAAAAATAAAAAGAAATACGCCATTCCATTACTGGTCGAAAAGATGCAATGCCTTCATTACAATTTTTTTACCTATTTTTTAGTTTAATGAAAAGTCTTCAAAACCAAAATTGTCAAGGAAAATAAAAAATAGGAACCGGTTTTCCGCGGTCCAGCAGCTTAGCTTTATTTATTAATCCCAATCGATTGGGTACTTTTTGATGTTTTTTGTCTTCTTATTTATTTGTTTCACTAAAAATAACAAAAGTTTTTTTTTTTTATTTTTTTTTTAAGAGTTAAAAGAAAATAACTTTAACGAAGCAAAACTGCACATAATATTAACTTTAATTTAATTCTTCAATTCATGATAATATACTTTTAAATGAATAATGACCGTCCTATGTCTATTACCAATTTATAGTTTTATGCGTTAGAAGTATATGGGAATGGAAATATACTAAAGAAATAAAAGAAAAAAAAAATATGACGTGACTATATCCTTACCTGTTTTATCTATATTTATTGTTACATTACTTATTTTTACCTTTTTATATCGACGAAAATATAAAATCTTTACATTTGTCTTCTTTCTGCCATGCCATTGTTCTGTTCTCTCTTTAAAACCAAATATAACGAGTAATAAAAAATACGTTATCGTTTTTAATGAATATTATTTAGTCACATTATTTTAAGTAGTTATATTAAAAAGGACCAAAAGTGGATTCGTTATTGGTTTAATTTAACTATTCATAACATTATTCATAGTATTACTTATATTTCTTGTCATAATGCTCCGAAGGTAAAAAATAGGAACTACGAAACATTTAAATTTCTATCAATAAGGGGTATTTTTTATAGTATCTCTAATACTTCATTGCCAATATTATGTTTATCGTAGTAGTCACAACATAAAGTGTTAAGAGTAAAACACTTATCTTCGAGTCTAACCTCCACTTGTTTAAAGGAACACCAATTATCAAAACCAAAAATGCCAGCACGATCCCGACACAAGTACTAATCAAATGGGCATCTACCTTAAACTCGATGAAACTTTTAAACAATGATTTTAAACCTTTCCGCTCCTTAAATGTATGTTTGTTCAGTAGTATGATACTACCATCCATGCCTATACCAAATAGAATGTATAATAGTGGACTACCGAAGCATGCTCCTAATGCAACATCTAACACACCAAGTTGAACGAATGTTATGTTAGAAACAAGGTCACCCACAGAATTACCCCACGCAAATATGGTTAGACCTAACACAGTTTGCGAAAGATCGAATGAATCAGCCCAGCTCATTAAAATGTCTAAGATCAAGTGCACTGTGTAAGAGATACCACCGAGAGATAATATAAAACTGAAGACTGCTACAATGTCCGAACGGTAAAGGCATAAGGGAGTCTCAAATAAGGAAAAGATTAATACCAACAAAAATGAGATCGTCGCTAAAACATAATATCCAAACAGATTATCTAGAGTAAATGAAAATATTACAGGAGATAATGCCAGTTGAACCGTCGTAACAATGTTGCTATTGCTAAATAAGGCTCCTGTTTCTTCTCTTGGAATCAATACTGCTAATATAAAAGAAACTGGCGTACTGAATAATAAAGTAATAAATTCAGTCGGTGACATGTGACTGTTTGGATCTATCAAATACTTTAATAGCTTGGAGTTATTATACCATCTCTTGTACTTCCTTGAGTTACCACTAGCTCTACTAATGATATCCCGAAGTTCTTCATTTATGCAATTGCCATCATCCTCAATACTACCGTAGTTAGATGCTTCAGAACTTTGCTGGAGAATATCACCAAGATGATCGTAACTTAGCGACCTCCAAGCTTGTGGTCTTCTTTCAAATATCGCTGTTGGATTAGGCTGTGGTGTAGAGAACGGTTGTGGGGCAACTGTCGTAACCGTTTGCTCAATAGCACCATCGATCCCTTCCTGTGTATGATCGGAGTAGGTGATTTTTGGAATATCATCTCTATCAAAATTTGTACCCAAAGATGTCGATCGCCTCTTTGTCCTCTTACTTTTCGGCGTTTTACCAATTTGAGGAAGTTCTGGGACATAATCACTTGCTTCCTCCACTGACAAATCTTCATGGTCTCTTATGCTGCCATTATCGTTCAGCCCTGGACTGTCTTTTTCATTGATTATATCTGAATTTTCCCATATATCTAAACAATCTTGTAACGTTAGCCGTACCCAACCTTTATAATGTGTCCTCAAGTATTTTTGAATACTGCGGCGCAGATACTTCCTCCTAACATCTACACCTTCCTCAAACAGCCTAATATTAGCATTATCGCTTCGAAGCGGTTCAATGCTAGTCGGACTAAGGAGTTGCGATTCATTGTCACCTGAAATAGAATAATTGTCATAAAGCACATCTCGTAGGTAGGATCCCTCCTCAAATTCGGAGCTAGTTTCACTTGTCGAGCAATAACTCAAGTGACTAGAAACCATATAAATCGCGCAACATATGTAAACTAGCACCATCACTACACACTCCCAAAAATATAACCTTCCATCAAACAGAAATGAGGTCGATATCACAGTCATAACCAGAAATATTCTCAAGTCCTGCAAGAACACATCCCTACTATAGGCATTTGACATGACATGATCATCAAATTGTTCGGCATAATGCCCAAATGGAGAGGTGGGTTCAAATCGTACTGTCGAAACTAACCCAATAACACCCAACACCACTGTTAACAGGAAAAACACACCACCCATAAGCTCACCCAATGCCAATGATGTAGCATTACGTTTCATAGATTGGTAAGTAGTAGTAATATCCGGTAGAGCATTCCCCAATGCCAATAACGTCATTCCTGATATCCGATCAGAAATATGTAATATATCCCTTGAAATGTACGATAAAGACGGCGTAAGATGATCTGAAGTAAGTAGACCCAGCATAATGAAACATTCCGTCAAAATTATCAGTTTTGAATAGAATCCGCCACTACTCCTATCGTCATTATCAAAAAACCGTATGACTGATAAAAGATTAACGAAATAAAACAAGGCTGTCAGCAGCCATCGCCGTACCAAAACCATGTTCTAAGATCCTGTTCTTCTCTTTGCACAGTAGCGACAGATATTATATATCGTTAATCAAGTACATTGACTTATGTCTCCTTTACAAGAGTGAATATTGTCAACTTTTTTCTTTCCGGTTAGGGGTCGGTGCGGCTGTTTCTTTGGAAATCATAATAATTTGGAGCTCATCGCAATACCGAAAGCATAATGCAAGAATATAGTAAAATATATATCTATTTATTATTCAGTTAAAGGTTTCTATAGTTGGTTCTTATTAAATTTATTAACTATCAAGGTACCATTACCGGGAAAGAGCTGATGCTGTTGTTTTGCCAGGACTCCAGAAGGATTCTGAGTCTCGCAGCACCAACATATTTCCTGTCTGCCACAGCTGACGTCAATGTATCTCCTATCAGCATCAGAAGTTTACTGGCTTGGGAACAATATGCTTGTAAGAACTCTTCAGCTGCCGCATCCCACCAAGCACCTAATACAACAAAATGTGTATCCTGTATTAAATCTAGTGGAGTGTTCGCAATCCGTGCCACCATTTGCCAGGAGTGTGAAATCGGTAATGGATGTTGTGTGGTTTGGATAAGCTCAGGTGGTAATTGAAGCCTTGTGATTACAGAGTATAAAGTGGCCATTGCGCCTATCCTCTCGTTGTAAGAGGTAGGATCTTCCCATTTTCCATCTGTACCACGTTTCCATCCCATGTTGGATCTACCTTCCTCAGTATCAATTTTACAAATAAAACCGATAACAAAGGGGCATTTTTTCACAAACCTAGCTAATAATAACTCATTGAACTCTGGGTATCGTACCATTAGGTATAATGTTAATCTACCTAATGGCACGGAAGCCTCGGGTTTCGCACGCACTTCTGTCTCTGCCTGATGCACAACAGCCTTGGCAATAAAGTTTAGAATCCATAAATATGACAGCTGGTCCGACCTAGTTTGATCAATCAGACTACTCAACTCATTTTGTATACTGGCCAACTGGCTGAGAGTGTTAGTTAACTGACCAAATTTAGGGTTTATTTTTCTTTTATGCTTAGAGAGAATATTTCTGATGTTTTTATCAGCTGATTTTACAGGCATCACGATTTCATCCTTGATTGACTTGATCTTAGCCTTATATCTCCAATATATCCTCGAGATCTCATCAAAGTTTGTATTTACGGCCTTGGCCTTCTCTTCCTCCTTCTTTTTCTGTGCTATCTCTTTTGCTCTCTGTTCCTCTAGTCGTTTCGCCTCAGCTTCCACTTCTTTCTTTCGTTTCAGTTCAGCTTCCTCTTCTTGTTTTTTCTTCAATTTCTCCTGCTCTTGACGCCTCTGTTCTTCTTCTCGGAGTCGTTGGCGTTCCTCCTCCTCCTTGTGTCTACGCTCTTCCTCCATCCGTTTTTTGTCTTCTTCAGCACGTCTCTTCTCATCTCTAATAGCCTTAACCATGGCTTTATTCTTACTTTCAACGTTTTTGAAATTCTCCAACAGCAAATTTGCCAATTGCTGTTCCATCCCATGAACAACAATTTCCTCGTTACGTTGCTTAGCGGGTTTCTTTACATCGCTGTCCTCCTGAACTCCAGACAATAGTCTATTTGATGGCGATGGCGCCGGGGCAACGTGCGGTACAGTATCTTGTTCAATTAAACCTTTCTTAAATTCTGAACTGTCCAAAATCTTCAGCAGATGTGCCGGTAAAGCCTCTTCTTCTCTATGGTTTCCAGGTGTCTGTATAGCAACTCTCTGCTTTGGCAATTTTAGATTCGGTATAAAATCATCATCCGATTCGTTAACTATTGTATACTCTAGCTGGGACGAGCTGGAGGAGACGCTCTTCAAATCTAGAGACGAGCCCTCATCTTCAGAATAAAGATCATCCAATACAAATCGCATCACTGCCACGGTGGTTTCTTAAAGTTCTGTTCCACTGAATGATTTTCTTTTGTAACTTAATTTACTAATCAATGAATTTTCTTATTTTTATGTTTTATTTTGTTAAAGCCCTCTTTTATTGGATCACGTGAACACAGTAAAAGAATCCTAATTGGAGGGAGGAGGAGGTGAAATAAGTTTATGAGTACACGTTGTCGTATGCACCTTACTTGTATAACGGTTGTGTTGTTTTTAATGATAGTTATAGTTTACATAGAGGTTTATATAAGAGAAATTCAATATGAAAAGAAAAAAAATGAAAATGAAAAGACGGAGACGATTAATCTTGAACACATGAAAGACTTTCTACTATAGTCTTTTTCAGTCAATTCACGTCGCTTTCACAATGCTTTAACCTCCTTGACGATTTCGTTGTAGGAATCTTTGTACTCTTCTTCCTTAGACTTGTCCTTCTTGTTACTTCCCGGAACGATGAATATCACAGAGGTGGGTCTCTTTGTAGCCGACGCAGACCCCAGGTCCTGCTTGGATGGCACGAAGATGTAAGGCACACCGTGGTCCTCGCACAGAACTGGGATGTGAGAGATCACATCCGCTGGTGAAATGTCGCCTGCAACGACAACCAGACCTTTCTCGCCTTTCCTCAGCGCCTTCACCACCTCTTTCACACCACGCTTGACGTTCTTAGCCTTGGACGCCTTCTTGACCGTCTTCAACACCTTCTTGTTCAGCTTCTTGGACGCCAATGGCTTCGCAAACGGCAAAACAGCCGGCATCCTAGCCTCGTAGTTATCTTCCTTATCCTTCGCCATCAGTACAGTATATACTATTTATTTTAAATAGTACACCAAAACAAGAACTTACAAAAACCCTCTATACCAATCACTATAAAACTAAAGACTACTGAAAATATCCAAAGTTTTATTGTGAAGGGCATCGCATCGCATCGCAAAAGAAAATTTTTCAAACTTTTTCATTCGTGAAACGGTACAACGTGCGGGTTCGTTTGAGATTACAAATTTATAAAAAAATGTTTTCTTCTGCACAATTACAACATAACATAACATAACATAACATAACAACATCAATCAAATCAATCATATCATTCAAATATACAGGATACAAGTCGGAAAAGCAATGTCGTGGCGAGATCGGAGAGCTGCTGTTCAGTTGCGTGAGGAGGATCTGCCGGCCGGGGTGCCGAAACAGAACGGGGTTTCGTTTAATGTATGGTATAACAAGTGGTCTCAAGGGAGCGGCCGCCAGGAACGGTACGCGTCGCCGTACAGGCTGGATGTCGACGGCGACAGCGGCACTACGCGCGGGGACGAGAGCGGCACGCTGCGGTTCTGTCTGTACTTCGCGAGGGGGATGTGCAGCATGGGCCACAGGTGCCAGTACCTGCACCATGTCCCCGGCGAGCAGGACCGGGTGCGGTACGTTACAGGGGGGAACCAGATGCTGGACTGTTTTGGGCGCGAGAAGTTCGGGGACTACCGCGAGGACATGAGCGGCGTGGGCAGTTTCCGGACAGTGAACAAGACGCTGTACGTGGGCGGCATCGCGGGGGCACTGCAGGGCGAGGACGCGAGCCCGCGCAAGGTGGAGAGCCGGCTGCGCTTCCTGTTTGCGCAGCTGGGCGACCTGGACCGCGTGCGGTACGTTGAGAGCAAGAACTGCGCGTTCGTGCGCTACAAGGCGCAGATAAACGCAGAGTTCGCCAAGGAGGCCATGGCGAACCAGCCCCTGACCCTCGCCCACACAGACACAGGCATCCTCGTGAAATGGGCCCGCGAGGACCCAGACCCGGAGGCGCAGCGCCGCCTCGAACGCGAGCGATGGACCGAGTCCATCGACGCAATGGTACACCTGCTCGGCGCAAACCAGGACGCAGCAGGTGCGGCAGCAACGGACCTGAGCATCCCCAATGCATTGCGCCATGCCAAGAAGAGACGCATCATGCGCACCACAACACCAGCACTATCACGCACAAACGTGATCTCACTATATGACTCAGAACCAGAGCTGTGCTGAATATTCATTTGCGGTTTGCGATGAGCTCTTATAACAATGATTTACGTTTCCGCTACAGCGTGTTCTGTGGATGCGGCTGCGCTTTCCTCCACAAAAAAACTGAAAAAAATTTTGTTGGAGGCGGGAAAATGTGGAGTTAACGCAACTAAATCCGAATTCATCTGTTTCTAACAATATTGAACTTAAAGGTATAAATATCTGCCCTTATCACGATGATCTATTGCTGTGCATGTATCACAATTGAATCAAGGTTTCAAAGAAAAAAGAGTAAATGGAGTGTCGTGGGAATAGTGTAGTGCAACTGAGTCAGAGGATCGGGACTGTAAGGTTGAATCATGGTGGACGCCACGTCGGTGGGTCTGGGAAGCAATGGAAGGATGTTGATTTCGTGCGAACCGGGTACGCGATGGGAGATGTGCCGCTGCCGACACGTATTCGAGATGTGGACACGCCCAGCTTGGCCCACACAGGTTCGGATTCGAACACCGAGACAGGTTTGAGTGTGGGCTCGAGCTCGCGGTTCGTTAATGAGTTTAATGCAAAAGTGCATAAGGCCGTTGGTAAACGGGTCAATGCAAACATTCCACGCTGCACAGTGAACTATACAATGAACCATATGCCTGTGAACCATATGCCTGTGATCCCGAGGAGTACGACGGGTATTGACTGGGCCAGCGAGTTCGCAAAGATGGAACAAGAGTTGCTGGAGGCTGAAGTGCGCACCGAGACAGGCGAAAGCAGTACGATAGGGTACCACTACTCTTCAGACATGGAGGAAGACTGCCAGAACATCTACGAGTATACCTCGGGCTCAGAAGCACCCACTGCTACTGAAAGTGTTGGCAAGTACCAGTTCCACAAGGAGAACAAGTACTTGCATAGAACCCCCGGTGCCTATGATATAGCGTGTATCCTAATGGAGAACAACTGCAACCTGAGCGAGGTAGCGCTTGCCTTCGAGGCTGCAATTCAAGAACAAGATCAACAGCACCTGATAGATTCATGGTATAGACTGGGTTTGGTTCAGCTGCAGAACGAAAGAGAGAACAAGGCTATTGAGGCGCTTCATCAAGTGCTGGCGCTTGATGTTGGACATGTAGAAGCAATGAAACTACTCGCTGTATCGTACGTGAATGAAGGAGACAAACCAAGAGCCATCAGGACTGTCACTGCACTACTGAAATCCAAGGGGATCCAATGCGAACCGTTCAGGGAGGAGCTGAATATCTTAAATACTAGAGATATACTAGAACATATCTTGGGATACATCCCGTCCCCCTTAACCAAATATGATAAGGATCTCCTGACCGCGCAAGCCCTGCTCAATTACCTTTTGAATAGACCAGAGATTTCAATCGAATGTTTTGAAAAGATCCTGGAGAGAGATCCTAGCGATGAAAATATCTGGAACCACTTGGGTGCTACTATGGCAAATTCGTCTCGAAACGAATCAGCGATACAGACGTATTTGAAAACTATCGAACTAAAGCCTTCGTTCGTCAGAGCACGTTATAATCTTGGCAATACCTTGGTTAAGGTCGGCGACAGCCATAAAGGCATTGAAAGTTTGCTCATAGCATTGACTATGCAAGGCACCAAAATTGACGTAGGCTTCCAAACATTACCGGAGTTCATCGAAACTTTACGTAAGGTTGAGTTGGAGGCCAATAATACCATAATCAAATCTCTCAGAAAAGCACTCTTAGAAATACCTCCAGATGCAGATACCACAGAGATAGAAACCAAGATTATGATGATATTGGATTTGAATCTTGTCTAGCTGTTATTTTTTTTTTTTTTTTTTTTTTTTCCCTACGTTGTAGTATATATTAATAATAAAATGAATATATATATATATTCCATCACATACTGATAACTAACAATACTCTAAGTAGCCGTAGCTTGGAACCACTAGTGCCAATATATATAATACTACTGGACATTTCCAGCGTCAATATTGTTGGTGATCACTGAGTGCTTTTACCCGGTGGGCACGGTATTCTGGTTTATATTTTTTTTTGTTCTCGTCAACATCGCCCGATGAGACTTTTTTATTTTATTTCTCTCTTTTGAAGGAGTTTGGTAAATATATACACAACATTTAACTTCTACATTGGAGCAATAAACAAAGGGCGGATACACAAACCGAAGGTCTTGGTTATCAGGAGTAGGACTGGACTTTATTAAGAACTCTAGCCGTTCTCTCTTTTCTCTGGGCATTCGTGTTTATTAAATTGAAAAAAGAAAAATATATAAAATATAAAAGAAACCCAAAAATTAAGAGTATTAGGAGAAATTGGCGTTATTTTCTAGATTACAATAACTGAAGAGGGGCAAAAGATGGATTTCTTTGCAAACATTGGTGATGACAACATGGACTCTCCATTTTTCAATAATGACATGAACTCCAACCTTTTATTTGAAGAAGACCCTTCGAAACAGGATGACTTCGGGTTCTACAATAAGGCAGCCAATGAGGCCAATATAAGAAGCAACAGTAATAACAACAATAATGATATGAGCATGTCACAGGGCAATTCGGCCGCAGCGAATCTAGGGTCAAATCCAGATACTCCATTTACCGTTGGAGGAAATTACATTCAGAATTCTCCTATGGGTTCTGTTGGTTCCAATTTTGATATGCCTGCAAATAATAATTCTGGTAATAATAGTGTAAATAACTTCCCAGCCAGTGGCAGTCTCTCTCCGCAAGCCATACTTGCTAAGAATTCGATAGTGGATAACCAAATATTGCAGATGGGTTTTGATAACAACAACAACAACAACAATAATAATAATAGTAACAATGGAAGCATTAACAGTAACAATGGAGGAAATAACAACAACGCAACACTTTCGCCACAAATTACCATGTCTAATATACAGTCCAGTGGGAATACACCACAGCAAATTTTGATGTTTAACAATAACAAAAAATCAACTACAGGATCTAATAGTAATGTGAACGATGGTGGTTTAGATGTTACTACACCAGGTAGTGTTTTGAATCAAGGCACTATGAACATACCTTATGGTTCAGCTTCTTCCCCACAGAATGTAATATCTAACCAGGGCTCCCCTGTTTTCAATAATCAAGTGGCACAGCAAGATAATTTTAACTCCAGTACAGGCAGGTCTAATAGTAATAATAGAAAACTTTCTGCAAGGGAAGCGCAAATACTACAAAATGCTAACCAACAAGATAGAGCAGCTATACTAGCGGCCTTGCAACAGAGACAGCAGAAGAGATTCCAGGCTTTACAACAACAACAGCAGCAGCAAATACGGCAACAAGCACAACAGCAGGCACAACAGCAGCAGCTTCAAAAGCAACAGGTTCAAAGACAACAACAGGCCCAGAAAGCTCAGCAGATGAAAAAAGCACAACAGGCGCAACAGGCAAGGCAATCTCGACAGCCATCTCAAGGTCAGATACCAAAACAACCGAGCCAACCGCCAGCAAACCAGCATGCTTCTCCAGGCGTTCAGCAAAGGAAATCTCTACTGCAGAATCTAAATCCAGCTCTGCAGCAAAAAATTTCAATGGAGCTGAATAATAAACAGTATGAACTATTTATGAAATCACTAATTGAGAATTGTAAACGAATCAATATGCCTCTTCAGGCAATACCAGAAGTACAAGGAAAAAAGGTGAATTTATTCTTCTTGTTTATGTTCACTCAAAAACTCGGTGGGGGAGAACAGATATCAAGGAATCAACAATGGAATTTTATAGCGCAAAAGTTGCAAATTAGCAATGCGCAAGAATTGGAAGGTATCTATTACAAACTTATATACCCTTATGAGAAGTATTTGGAAACTTCAGAGGGTCGAAAAGAAACTGAAGCAAAGAAATTTTTCTTACAACAGTTTCTACAAGAGATTTTGAAGAAAGTTCAACAACAGCAACAGTTACAAGCCCAACAGGGCAACATACAACTAATGCAAAACCAACAAGGTAATCTTCCACAACAACAAATATCTCAGAGACTAGGTTCTAATCAAACTATAATGCCAACTGGTATTGGCGAGCAATCCATTCAAACACCAACGAATAGACAGCCTATGAAGACTAAAAAAGAACCAAGAAAAAAGAAGAATCAAGGAGCTGAATTAACGGGAGCTGTCGTGGGCTCTATGGGAACTCCGATGGCATCTACACCAGTAGCAACAACACCAATGGCTGGAACACCTATGGGAACGACTGGTGTCATGAATTTAGAGACTTCCAAAAAGGTTGCCAAAAAACCTCGTAAACCTCGTCAAAAAAAGAAAACTAAGAAAGAATTAGAAATGGAAAAGAAAATGATGGAAGAAGCAGAAAGAAGACAAAGAATATATATTGAAGAACAACGAGAGAAGCAAAGACATGCTATTGAACAGAAATTACAAATTGAGTTTAAAGCCAAAGTTGAAAAACTTCCAAAAGTTTATAAGCGTTCCTTATGCAGAAATTACAAGCCAGCGAAAAGAGTCATTCAAAGAGCAAACGGATATGATATTGAATATATTTCCAGAGTAGGAGAAAAGGTAAATGCGAATAAGCCGATATTTTTGTTCGCCCCTGAGTTAGGTACCGTTAATATTCATGCACTCTCGATGTCTTTGCAAACAGGTAATATAGGGGAAATCAATGTGGCTCTAAACACATTGTTAGTAACTAGCTCAGATGCTGTCCTTGAACTGAAAATTCATAGATACCCTGAAATTATCGACTCATTATGTATCTTAGGAATTAATTTATTATTCCACCTCTGCTCTAATAGCACTAACCTAAGAAATGTCCAAACCAATATGTTATCATATCTAGATGAATATCCGGTTGAAAAATTCTTGGAAAAAACAAGCACCAGTTATTCAGCAGCAGACTCTAAGATACAAAAGATTTTTGAGACATTAACCAAGAGGAAACGAACAAAAGAAAAGATTGTTAAGGTTGATTCGCTTACAGGTCAAAATGTTAAACAGGTGTCTGAGGAACTTCCCAATATGTCGCTCTCTAATGACTCGACTTTGAAAGAGGAACAATCAATCAAATTAAGTGAGGTATTAAGACAATCATTTACAGATTCGTGGGATTTGCTTCCAACACCGATCAAATATCTTCATAATCAGTTCCCTAACAAACTTTATACACCGTCTTATCTCTTTGCACTAAGATCAGTGAAAGATGAGGTTGATTGCCCTTTAACAAAGGTTAATAAGAAAGGAGCTGAGGATCCAAGAATTCTAGTTGCTGACCAAATTTCGACCATATGTATGATCCTAAGAAATGTGTCTTTCTCAGATCCCAATGCTAGAATTTTAGCGTTCAGTCCCTTTCTAAAAAGATTCTTTAGTGATCTCTTGTGGGCAATTTTCCTTGATCATGAAAAGTTTGTATTTGAAAGAAAGAGACTGAATTTTCGAAAGGATATAGTTATCACCCTCACAAACATTGCACACTTGATACCTATCCATTCCTCAGTGGATCTCTTCTTATTGACAACATTAATATTAAGTTTTGGGGAGCCAAGGAAGAATGCGGGTAGCTTCGGAAGCGATGAGATGTCTTTCAACGAATATTCTCTATCGTGGGGTAAATACCAATCTTTTGGTGTTGACGTATTGGCGAAGTTGTTATCTGTTGAAAGAACTACAAAGGATGTTTTCATAAAATTACTTTCTTCTAACGACATAACTACTGGCGATGATTCTTTAAGTAATGATGAGATATTAACCAAGAAATTATTGGAAGTTTATTGTAAGGGGGATAGAGTGAAGCTTCTAAATGACGTTGTTTCCTTCCTATTTTCTGTTATTCCATTTTCTCAGTTGAATGAATCGATATCACTAGTTTATCAAGTTACTCCATTAATCTCACAATCATTATCATGCCTTTTAATCATAATTGAAAATCTTGACAGCGGAGGAAAAGCGGAAACAGCATGTAAGAATTTACCTCTGGTATGGTTAACGTCTCGTGAAAACTATGGGTTTAAACTTCGTACTTTATCGAGTTTGTATAGTAGATTTTTGCAAGATGGCATGGATGTACCGAAAGCCCCCGATAATAGTGTTATTAGCGCCTCTGAATTGAGAACTATTGCTCCACTATTGAGCTCATCATGTATGAAACTAGTAAACTTACTTGTTGATAAGGCTATTGAAATTCATGAAAAGGGAAATACCGACGAATCAAACTCGCAGGTATATGAAAAGCTAGCTACTGTTCCAGAATTATTTCCCAATGACATTGAAAGTATAGATGTTATTACGAACCCATACTTGCATCCGGACATATTACAACAGACTCAATGTATGCTTGAATTGAAAAAAGAAGTGTTGTCTAAATGTGCTTGAGAAATTTATAGTACATATATAAATAATGAACTGATAAAGAGATATGATATATAAACATATTATAGGAATAAAGTTGTAACATTACGTTTAGTAATCGGTTAAATGTATAATCATCAGAGTGATTCCTGTTATTCACAATCAAGATGTTCGCGATGGCATTTTTGAGGGTACTATGTCTTCATCTGATGAGTAATCTTCTTCCCTTTGCAGGAAATCGAAAACTTGCTTTGCAACAGTTTCGTTGCCAATAATATTTTGTAGGTCTATTGATCTCATTTTCCTCAACTTGTTATACGATTTAACCTTTTTACGAATATTAAAATAATCAATTTTTGATAAGATAGGTAAAGTAAGCAACTTTTTAAAACTCTCTTCGTTAGTAACCAAATTCTTTGAAGAAGTTGTTTTATTCCGATTGGTGCCTATATTAACAGCAATATTTGGGTCAGGTTGATCCCTACCCAGTTTCAGTTCTAAAATAATATTAACAGATTGCAATGGTGAAGAACACCACATAATACGTAAGCCTGGATATTTTCGAACCAATTTGCAGAGCTTCAACTGTATGTCATCTTGCGAGAGCTTATTGGAAATGGGGTGAACAGCCGATGAATCACGAGACTTAAACAATCTTCTCTCACTGAATGGTTCTAATGAGAACGATTGGCCTTCATCAAACTCAATAAGTAAAGTAGCATATTTATAGTATTTTGTCATTTTTCTACATTGTGAATCTAATCGATTGTTTTGTAAGGAGCCAATCAGATCTGAAATAGATTTCCGTTCGATACAGATATCCGGTGAAATAATGTAATCACCAACTGTGAGCATGCAAGGGACCACGCGGACACCATATCTGAATAACAATCCAGGGAGGGAAGCATTAAACTCTCTTGTATCAACAATGACAATATCTTGCGTTAAATCTCTCATACCTTCTTGTCCACCAGCCACCCTAGTATTTTTCTTTCTCAAACTCGATAGACGTAGTTTTCTATCCGCTAAATTTTTAAAATGCGATAAATCCTCTGGAGCATCAAACCTCTGGGCTAATGATGCATTTTCACGAATTAACTTTGAGAAAGCATCTTTTTCCTTTTTAATTGATATTAAGTGACTTTGCTCTTCAACACTGTCTCCATAATACAAGAAAAATACCTTTGGTGGATCTTCTTTTTTCAGAGCCCTAAATATTTCTATCTTTCTAATAAAAGCTAAATCGGGTTCATATAAAATAATGTATGCCGGCATAATCTCCTCGATTGTCATGTCATTTCCAAGACGAGAAAATGTTTCTATAATGATCTGTTCTTGACGATCAACAAAATTATAATTTTCATTTCTTCTGGACATAATATCAGCTGTTAATTCAGCTTCATTGCGCCGAAATTCTTTGAAAATAGAACTAGACTCAAATTTTTCATATTCTTCATCATCCGCGATTTCTTCGTTATCATTTTCCTGAAATTCTGATAGTAGATCTTGATCGAATTCAGTCTCATCACCGTCATTAATCTTGCTAATCTCTCCTACATAATCGTAATTTTCAATAGCGTCTTCGATGTCGTTTCCAGAACCAGCTGTACGAAGTTTTTGTACCGCTGCTATAGCAGCTGCACCACGAGTCCGTCTTCTTTTTGTCTGCACCTCTTCTTTAGCAAAAGCAGGGCTAACCATAAGTGGAATCTCAGAAACCTGCTCCTCTTTTTTAACTTCCCGAATCATTTTTTTACGATCATCTCTTTGAATTTTATACAATTCCAATTTTCTTAACATGACATTCCTTTGGCCGTCCGTTTTATCAGAGAGACTTAATATCTGTCTCAATTGGTTCGCTATCCCGTTATTTGAACAAGCAATCAAGGTTGAACCCTGGATGTTTTTTGTCGTTTTTTCATAAGCAATATCATCCATTATTTTTATTAATTGTTCCCATTTTGGTAATTCTTCAAGAGTATAATTATCCCCGTCAAATATCCTCTGTCTGGAATAGGATATCACCATCTGGGATTCATCTGCCATTAACCACGGAGATTCGGAGTATTTCCTACCCAATGACGGTTTATTTGCCTCCAAACTCAATTGAACTTCCTCATAAAAGTCTACTGCGTCACAGGAATATAACATTTTCAAAAGCCTCTTCAGAAATTTAATATCCTTAACGAGTTGCTTCGATTCGAAGGAGATTCTATGCCAGTTTGGCACCATTATGGCGTCTATAGATCTGATAAAATTTGCATCTAGAATGTTTTCAATATTCCAGTATTCAATTGAAAGTTCTGTATTTTTCCTGTTTAATTCATCAATGCATTTTTTCAAGCATTCCATCAGGCCAAATTGAATTTGTGACATCGAATTCGTAGGAGAAACCCTAACCTCGATCACTTTATTTGAATATTTTTGATCAGTGGTGATCCTATCCCAATTCAAAGAAGAAGAAATTTCAACTCTAAACCTGGGCCAAAGAAGAACATTTTTCAATCGAAGATCTTTCATCTTATTGATAAGTGGTGCAAAACTCATTGTGAATAATTCTGGATTATTGGAAAATGCTTTGATAAATCCCCAATTATTTTTAGATCTAAACATTTCCAGTATGAATGATTCATTGGAAAATGTTCTTATGTTGTCTACGTTCAGAACAACGAACCCCGTGATTCTATTTGGATGTATTGTACCTGATAATAAATCAACAATGAATATACGTGAAGTTACGCTAATAACACCACCTTTGAGGTATAGTTGTCTTCTCTTATCGACACTTAAGGTGTCTGCAGTGACCTCACTAAATTTAGAATACCTAAAATCATCCTCCATACCATCTTCGTATTCAGCCTCGGTGTCTATCATTCCATGATCATCGGTACTGTTTTGATCCTGTGACTCTACCAGCCAGTTCAGTTCTTCTAATTCCTCCGCAATTTGCCTGTTCTGCGAGGCTGTTGCGTTCAATACAATAACCAGTGATCTTTTTTGTTGTCCTTTAATCGTTGTAGGCGTGGCCAAAATGTGTAATAGGTTTGCAACAATGGCAATTAAACCCAAGCCTTTACCTAAAAGCACCAATGGATCCTCTGATATAAGCACGTTCTCCACTACCTGTTGCTGGAATGGTAGTGATAGGTTTAATTGAATATCCACAGGCCTTATATCTTCAATAGTCGGCTTATACGGGCTATCTTCTTCAGCATCATCTGGTATGAGTGGGTACAATGTAACATCTTCATTTTTAGTTTCATTATTTACTGCATTTTTATCTTCGCTGGGGGGCTTTTGGCTTTCAGTTTCATTTAAATCCGCTTGCTGCTGCTGCTGCTGGGATAGCTCAAGTTGCAGCGATTCTTCGTCGGAATCATCCTGGACAAATAACTGAGACATTTGATAAGAGGCTAGATATGGAGTCACAGATCCTTTGCTCTTTTAGATTAGCTCTATGACCTTTTTTTATTCTTCAAAAAAGGCTTGAGATCAAAGCTCATCGCACTTTCAAGGACTAAAGCCCTTAATTTTCTTTTTCGCACAAATTTTTTTGTAAAATTATTAGAAATTATAATAAATTCGTAAAAACTCGAATGACACATCCAGAAAGTGTTTTATATTATGTTATATTACCGACCAGCTATTATTCCGAACCAATATATATCGACGTAACAATAGTGCTGAAAGGAAGATAAGGAGATGTCTATAAGAGAGGTTTATAACCGTAGAGATGGGCCGTTAATCTCGTTGGAATTTTTCCCTCCGAAGACTGAGTCAGGTAAGAGAAATTTACTGGAACGTATGGAGCGTATGTCTGCATTGGATCCGCTTTTCATTACTGTTACATGGGGTGCAGGTGGAAGTACCGCTGAGAAGACATTGGAGCTTGCCAGGATTGCCCGGAGTGACCTACACGTGCCTATTTGTATGCATCTAACATGTACCAATATGGACTCCAAGCTTATCATTGAGGCATTGGACGCATGTCGCGAGTATGGTATTAAAAACATCTTGGCACTGCGTGGCGATGCACCTGTTAGCGATGAATGGCATACTAATGGCGGTGTAGTTCCTGAACCTCAGTTTAGGTACGCTGTCGATTTAGTTAGATTTATAAAAGCCAACTATAAGGATGAGTTTTGTATTGGTGTTGCTGCATATCCAGAGGGACATTGCGAAGGTGAGGCCGAAGGAAATGAGCAAGACCCATTGAAGGATTTGGTATATTTAAAGGAGAAAGTTGATGCTGGAGCAGAATTCGTTATCACTCAATTATTTTACGATGTCAATAAATTTTTGAACTTCGAACAGCTATTTCGTGAAAGAATCTCAAAAGATATTCCTGTGTTTCCAGGCCTAATGCCAATAAATTCTTTTAGTTTGTTTCATAGAGCTGCAAAATTATCTCACGCAAGTATTCCTCAGCATATCATTGACAAGTTTCCAGCCGAAATACAAAATGACGATGGTATTGTTAAAACCATTGGTGTTGAAATACTGATAGATATTATTGAGGAGATTCATGCTAGGACAAATGGGAGAGTGAAGTGTTTCCACTTCTATACATTGAACCTGGAAAAGGCTGTAGCTCAAATCGTTTCCCAATCTTCAACTTTATCTAAGATTCTTGAAGACAGTGAGGATGAGGCAGAGGAGGAAGCTGTAGTACAGGAGGATAACGATGGTGATATTTCCTTGGATGATTCGCACGAGGAGAACCCCACCAAATTCAAGAGAAGAAGACAGTCCAGTTCCGTATCAGCAGATATCATGCATAATAGGGCTATCATTAGCCGTGGCAAATCAGATAGAGGTGATTCTACTGATTTTCCATCAAAGAAACTGGTGGTTTCCATATCTAGCGGTTCCGGTATCCTTGGTAGAGATGCAACCTGGGACGAATTTCCTAATGGTAGGTTCGGTGACTCAAGATCACCCGCGTATGGTGAAATCGATGGTTATGGTCCATCTTTAAAAGTTAGCACAAAGAAAGCATATGAATTATGGGGCTCGCCTATTAGTATTAGAGACTTGAAAATTATATTTGTGAAGTATCTTGAGGGTTCTATTCATGCGTTGCCGTGGTGTGATCTTGGCTTATCTGCAGAAACAGCACTAATTCAAGAGGAGCTTATCCAGTTGAATCATCGTGGATATTTGACATTGGCTTCTCAGCCTTGTACAAATGCATCACCTAGCACTGATAAGATATTTGGCTGGGGTCCAAACAGGGGGCATGTGTACCAGAAAGCATTTATCGAAATGTTCGCAAACCAACAACAATGGGAGACTGTCTTAAAGCCGAAATTGGATTACTATGGCCGTCGCAAATTTAGCTATTATGCAGGGAACTCTTCAGGATCTTTTGAGACAAACCTTGATCCTAGTAGCTCAAACGTAGTTACATGGGGCGTCTTTCCCAACAGTCAAGTTATCCAGACTACTATAATAGAGGAGGAGTCTTTCAAGGCCTGGAGAGACGAAGCTTTTAGCATCTGGTTTGAATGGTCCAAGCTGTTCCCTAGAAATACTCCATCAAACACTTTATTGAGAGATGTTTATACTAACTACTGCTTAGTCTCAATTGTTCATCATGATTTCATTGAAACAGATGAATTATGGGATATGCTCCTGGAATAAACCGCTAAGAAATTCATGCTATTGTTATATTTTATAAAACATCAAGGTATATATAATATATTATACTATTATTTTTTTTTTTTTTTACTAATAGTACTGCCAAAACTGAAATCACTAAATGCAGATGTGGCAATTTATATTGTTTCTTGTCAGAGGAAAGAAGAACAAATTGGTAGCCACATTTCTCAACGTTTTCTTTTCCTTGAATCCTTTAGCATTATATTCTGTTCGTTTTCGTCGTTAGCTTTCTTTTCGAGGTAATCCATAACTTTGAAATCTTTATCTTCGTTCCAGCTTCTAATCATGCCGCCCAGAAACATAACATCTGATTCTTTCAAAATAAACATACCTCGGTTGAACAGAGTCCCCCTTCGTATCACAATCTTGGCGCCAAGTGCACTAGAAACCCATTGTACGGGCTTAAGGTTAGCCGCGAAGAATATTTTCCCGGACCTGCCTTGTATCGTTAACTTATATACAATTTTTTGAGCCGCATAATTATTCGCCATATCGGAGTTGGCATCTTGGTCGTCCTCGATATTCACCTCGTTGATGACTTTGTATGGCTTATTAGGAACGTTCGCCGAGGTCTTGAGTCTATCTACACGTTGTTTCCTGGGATCCAAGCTGCTTTTCATGTCATCCACCTGGGACAACTTCGACTTACTGATATTCTCCACCATCATCACCTGGAACAGCAAATCTCTATCAGTAAAAACCATCTTTCTGTCAAGAATCGCACTGGGAGCCTCATTATCTAGCCACGGTTCGTTCTTCAAAGCAGTGAACACAACGTCTTCTCTGGTTCCTCTAGCAGCACTGAACCCAAAATCAGTAATCTGCGTTATATCTTTTGGAAGAATATCAGCCAGCGACATTTCTACCTTGATTCTTGAGTTCAGAGAGCATCAGCTCACCAAGATTATATTATGAACTCAAAAGCAAGAAGGTCTTCTTCACCTTTGAAGAACTCCATTGGCCATCTCATCGAGACTCGTTAATTGCATATTCCCAGAAATCGGCGTGGTACTTTCTAAAATTCTGGTCAAAAAAAAATTTCACATATAAAAAAATATGAAATCTTTAGCAAGTTATTTGAACAACACACAAGTCCTCAAGATTTATTAGAAACGCAGATTGCAATAACGTAATTTGATTTGGTATCCCGTTGATGGGCGATTCTTTTTTATCTCATTTTCCCCCCTTACCTTTGCAAATTAAAAATTGAAAAGAGAACACTTTGGTGATGACATCACTTTCGGAGGTAGAGACTATGGATACTTTACCGTTTATTAAGGATACTACGCCTATGGACGATGACGATATGAGGGTTATTGCGCCGTCCATTGATCAGGTTGGTCCAGATCCCAATGAGTTGCGATTTCTCCGTGGTGAAGGGCGTTATTTTGGCCTCGAGGATTCGGAAGGTATTAAGGAACCTGAACCTAAGTGCAGAAACTGTTCACAGAGAGGTCATTTCAAGAGAGATTGTCCACATGTCATCTGTACATTTTGTGGGTCTATGGACGACCATTACTCCCAGCATTGTCCCAAGGCTATCAAGTGTGCGAACTGTAATGAAACGGGCCACTACCGTTCGCAATGTCCCAATAAATGGAAGAGGGTGTTCTGTACGGTGTGTAACAGCAAGAGGCATGGTAGAGATAGGTGTCCCTCGATTTGGCGATCGTATTTACTGAGAGAAAATATCAGTAAGAAAGACCTGAAATTGAACTTTGAGTCTATATACTGCTATAACTGCGGGGGACAAGGGCATTATGGTGACGACTGTAACCAGAGAAGGTCCTCCAGGGTGCCGAACGATGATGGTAGTGCATTTGCTGGTAACAACCTGGGTGATCACCTCCGGGGCAAATATTATAGACACGTGGATGAAGAGAGGAGTAAGAGAAAGAGCAAGAAGAACCATGGTGGGAACAGAACTAAGAAATACCCCGTAAACGACCATTTCGACTATAATGATTACGAATATAACGACAGCATATATGACGAATGGGACAACTCACAGATGGAGCATGACAACAGAAATAAAAGAAATAAAAAGAAAGGAAGCAGAGGTCCATTAGATTTTCCAAGATCCAACTCTAGAAGAAATGACAGTGATTTCAATAGAGGCACCTATAGGAATTCCGATTACAAAGGAAATGATAAGAAAAATAATAAGACATTCAATAACAGTGGCAGGAACAACACAAATATCAGATCTAGGACTAATGGAAACAGAGAAAATCTATCTGACGATTTACCAAGCGGTTCATCAAGGAACAACAAATGGAATAACTCCAAGAAGAACAGTAAATCCTACAGAGATCAAAGGAGACGTTGAATAAAAGTAAAGTAAGTATATAGATAGACCTAATAATACAAATTCTTTAATGACATTAACTTTGAACTTGACAAAAATAAGAATATGAGAGCAATAACTTGCATCATAAACGCAAGTTAATAAACAGAGAATTTTTTTAATAAAAAAAATGGTCTCTAGCGGGATCGAACCGCTGATCCCCGCGTTATTAGCACGGTGCCTTAACCAACTGGGCCAAGAGACCATATTAAAACATTTATATACTTAGGTATGAGCACCCCCCATGTTAAAATATTACAATATTTGCTCTTAATGAGAATAACGATATATTAAATTAGATGTTATGGTATAACCTTCCATTGTAAGGGCTGGATCATAAACTACCAACAGTTGTGAGCCAACTCTTGAACAACTAATTATTGCTTCATCCAGGAAAACAGAATTAAAAAGTGGGGCATTGAGGCATCAGCTGACTTCCAGGAGAATAATGAGATTCTCGTGGTTCACAACGAGAAACCCTTGATGGCTTAAAAACCAAATTTTTAGAAGACCTAGACATACTTGAAAGAACAATACCTTTCACCAATATTGCAAGTTAATATAATAAGACGGTAATACGATACAAGTACAAGCCATATAATGAGCATTTTTTGTACATTTTCAGACGTTTTGCTGCTAATACTGGCTTTCTTTTTACCACCCGTTGCTGTAGGGCTTAGGTCAGGGCTAGCATCTCCTGAATTGTGGTTAAATGTGATACTTACAATGGTAGGGGGTATTCCAGGTGTTATACATGCCATATATTATATATTTAAGTCGAGTCCCAGCCGTGACGCCGAATTCAATGAGTTCTCCCGGTTCTATCAGCGAGGATGGGAAGACCGCGAGAGGTTGATTAACAGCCACAGTCCTGCTGGCCAAGATCTCCGCCCTAATCCGCTGCCGGAAGCTCCCTTTAATGCTGAAGATATGTCAACGGCAGCAGCTCCTCCTACTGGATCTACGTCGGAGCAATATTCAAGAAAACCTGATCAAAAGTCTAAAAAATCTAAGGAGGTAGAAGCTGGAAATGTATTTGTTCCCGAGGGTAGTGGAGGGCCAAGCAACAGAGGTTACGATATCCAGACGCCTTTGTTGGACAACCCTGAAGGTCACATCGGCGGGGTAGATTCACCAGCGGCACCACCTCCATATTCGCAAGTGTAAAAGTAGGGATTTAATCTCGTTTTAATCCAAGGTATTCTTTTATTTTTTTTGTTTGTTTGTTTAATGTTATTATTTTAAATAGTATCTATCTTTGTGTAGTTATAAGTAAATTAGAAATGGTTTTTAAATAAAATAACTTACATAAATATATATATTTTATATAATATATATATTTATTATATAATTGTATTAATAT
Source organism: Nakaseomyces delphensis CBS 2170 (assembly GCA_001039675.1). Classification (NCBI taxonomy): domain Eukaryota; kingdom Fungi; phylum Ascomycota; class Saccharomycetes; order Saccharomycetales; family Saccharomycetaceae; genus Nakaseomyces; species Nakaseomyces delphensis. Next base: position 43,091 of record CAPT01000051.1, read on the forward strand.
ATACCCGGAATATTTACATATATCATATGTAAATATTCCGGGTTTATATATATTTACTTAGAAATATCAGAGGCATCTAGTCTCTACGCTTTTATATATTAATTTCTTAATATAATTTAGTTCGACGATTGTCCATAATAATATATAAATATTAACCCCGGAACAAAAACATCTTTAGGGATGTTTTTGTTCCGGGGAATATATAATTATAGAATAATTATAATAAATTATATTATAACGTTTTCCTGAGTATTCCTCAAGCCACCTGGGACTCAGAGTTGAACTTGTTGAATTCATCGGTCCAATATAGTCTTAGTGGCTCGTGTTGTAAACCCAAGTCTGTGATTCTATCTACTTCTTCCTTTGTTAGTTCAAACTCGAATATATGCTGGGCTTGCTTGGTTCTTTCACTCTTTTCAGATGTTGTCACGGCAACCACTCCTCTATAAGTGACCCAGCGTAGCAGGATTTCGCCTGGAGTCTTGTTATGTTTTTTGGCCAGTTCGTTGACAAAGGCGTAGAAAGGTTGGGCATCACCGTCTAGAGGTTTCTTCTGCAATGGGCCTAATGGGGAGTAGGCCTCCAACTGAATATTGTGACTCTGACAATAACGATAGATGCCAGGGGTTTGATTTTGTAAGAAAGCATTGAATTCAATTTGGTTCACCTGAGGTTGAACCTTGGCAATTTTGCTTAGTCTTTCTAAATCCTTGACGGAATAGTTGGAGACGCCGATGTTCTTGGCTTTACCAGAGCGGTAAAGCTCCTCCATGTAGCCCCATGCCTCCTCGAAGGTGAACCCGTTGTGCTCCTTGGTGATAAATGGACTGTGCAACAGGTAAAGGTCAACGTAATCCAATCCCAGTTTTTCCAGGGCCTTATCCAGTGCTTCAACAGGGTTTTTGGACCAAGGTTCCTGCGTACAGAACTTATCAGTGATAAACATCTGGTCTCTTGGCTTTTGCGCCTCCCTAAGGGCCCGGCCGACTTCCCTATAGGTCATATAGAACTCAGCAGCGTCAATATGCACAACTCCTGGTAAGGATAGAGCAAATTTGATCTGTTCTACCAGCGTATGACTAAAATTCTCTTCGGTCTCCTCAGTCTTGTGCCATTTGGTACCTGTACCCACAATGGCAACTGCAGGCATCTCGTTGCCATTGTTCAATTTGAAGAATTCTTGTTTGACCATTTGTTAATTCTGTTGTTGTTACTGTTTTGGCTTCTTTTTAACCTGTGACGATGACGATATTACTAATCAATGCTTAAATAAGTTGGAAGAATTGCCAGATATTTTATTATGTCAGTCCTTCCACAAGCGGCATATGATCAATGACGTCCCTTATGATTGAATCAATCTAAAGGGAAAACCAAAAGTCAAAAATTATTGGAGTAGTTGGAGTATTTAAAGGCATGGCTAATTTTGAAAGAGATCAAAAATTGCAAAAAGTAGAAAGAGAGCAAGAAAAGATGTCCGCCTCTGTTGCCCACGATGCAGCCTGCATCTTCTGTAAAATCATCAAGGGTATGTTGATTTATCCTTTATCCTTTTTTTTTTGAGATAGATTCTTTAAGTTACTAACCAGAAAACCAATTGTAAGAACAGGTGAGATCCCCAGCTTTAAATTGATTGAAACCGAACGTGTCTACTCCTTCCTCGACATCCAGCCCACGTCGAGAGGGCACGCTTTGGTGATTCCAAAATGGCACGGTGCCAAACTGCACGATATTCCGGACGAATACCTCGCAGAGGTCCTACCAATTACTAAGAAGATCGCCAAGGCTCTAGAGCTCGACACTTCGGAAACAGGCTACAACGTCCTACAAAATAACGGTAAAATTGCACACCAGGAGGTAGACCATGTCCACTTCCACCTGATCCCAAAACCAGACGCCGAGTCCGGTTTGATTGTAGGATGGCCAGCAAAACAAGCCGACATGGACAGCCTGGCTGCCCTCCAAAAAGAATTGCTAACCAAACTGCAGTAAACTATTATATCATGATATATATATCATTATAGATATATAAAATAATTGCTAATCGTATAATATTATATATCTGGTCATATGAGTTTAGTACAACATGGTATGGTCACGGGTTCCCAGACTACGACTTTTAACAAAGGTAGGTTCTTTTTCCAAGAGGGCAAAAACCGGCAACCTGGTCCTAGCTTACTTTTCTGCAAGTTTCATGCATTTGGTTATCTTTAAAAATTGCAATACAAGGCTATAATGTGAGAAGAATCACGAACTCCATTCAACTATGTAAGAAAGACAGAAGAAGATGATACGAACGGTCTAGAGGGGGGGAAAAAGATAATTATCGTATAATATTATATATCTGATCATGTGATATCGTTTAACATTATATTAAGTCACATGTTATCGTTACATGTTATATTCAATCAGGTGATCTCGTATAGTGTTATATTATCATGTGACTTGATATAATATTTTACGGCATCACGTGATATTGCACAATATCATGATCGACGATAAATTAAATTTCCGGGTAACTTTCTCGTTTCCGGGTAACAGGTGGCAAAAAAAAAAGATTTAGAAATCTAAAATCTGTAAGAACTATGAATCTTCCCCGTTTAACGTATATAAGAAGCTTTGGCTCGTATGGTTAGGGGGGGCAGAGATCTCTTGTTCTGTTGGTATTTTTTTATAAGTAGACTCAAAACTAACCAAAGATAAGAAGTAATATATAATGGGTGAAGAACACAAACCGTTATTGGACGGCTCTGGTGCTGAGCCAAGCAAAGAGGATAGGACAGCGACTGCGATTCTGAGAAGGAAGAAGAAGGACAATACGCTGGTTGTTGATGACGCTACCAATGACGATAACTCTGTAATTGCGATCAATTCCAACACCATGGATAAGTTAGAGTTGTTCAGGGGTGATTCTGTGCTCGTTAAGGGGAAAAAGAGAAAGGACACCGTGCTGATCGTGCTGATTGATGACGAGCTGGAGGACGGCGCCTGCAGGGTGAACCGTGTGGTGAGAAACAATCTGCGCATCAGGCTGGGCGACTTGGTGTCTATCCATCCGTGTCCCGATATCAAGTACGCTACGAGGATCTCTGTGCTGCCAATTGCGGACACGATTGAAGGTTTGACTGGTAACTTGTTCGACGTTTACTTGAAGCCTTACTTTGTTGAGGCCTACAGACCCGTGAGGAAAGGCGACCACTTCATCGTGCGTGGTGGTATGAGGGCTGTGGAGTTCAAGGTTGTCGATGTCGAGCCGGAGGAGTACGCCGTCGTGGCACAGGACACTATCATCCACTGGGAAGGAGAGCCAATCAACCGTGAAGACGAGGAGAATAACATGAACGAGGTCGGCTACGACGATATCGGTGGTTGTCGTAAACAGATGGCGCAGATCAGAGAGATGGTCGAGCTGCCATTGAGACATCCTCAATTGTTTAAGGCAATTGGTATCAAACCACCAAGGGGTGTTTTGATGTACGGGCCTCCAGGTACCGGTAAGACGCTGATGGCTAGGGCCGTGGCAAACGAGACAGGTGCCTTCTTCTTCTTGATTAATGGGCCGGAAGTCATGTCAAAGATGGCTGGTGAATCTGAATCGAATTTGAGAAAGGCCTTCGAGGAGGCTGAGAAGAACGCGCCGGCTATCATCTTCATCGATGAAATTGACTCAATTGCTCCAAAGAGAGACAAGACCAACGGTGAAGTCGAGAGAAGAGTTGTCTCGCAATTGTTGACTCTGATGGACGGTATGAAGGCCAGATCTAATGTGGTCGTTATCGCAGCCACTAACAGACCTAACTCCATTGACCCAGCCTTGAGGAGATTCGGTAGATTCGACCGTGAAGTTGATATTGGTATTCCTGACGCCACTGGTAGATTGGAGGTCTTGCGTATACACACCAAGAATATGAAGCTAGCGGACGACGTCGATTTAGAAACGTTGGCATCAGAAACCCACGGTTACGTCGGTGCCGATATTGCATCTCTATGTTCTGAAGCAGCCATGCAACAGATTCGTGAAAAGATGGACCTGATTGATTTGGAAGAAGACGAAATTGATGCCGAAGTGCTAGATTCTTTGGGTGTCACCATGGACAACTTCAGATTTGCCCTCGGTAACTCCAACCCATCTGCTTTGCGTGAAACAGTTGTCGAGAGCGTTAACGTTACTTGGGACGACGTTGGTGGTTTGGATGAGATTAAGGAAGAATTGAAGGAAACTGTAGAATACCCTGTTCTACATCCAGACCAATATACCAAATTTGGTTTGGCTCCATCCAAGGGTGTTTTGTTCTATGGTCCTCCTGGTACAGGTAAAACACTTTTGGCTAAGGCTGTCGCTACTGAGGTCTCTGCTAATTTCATTTCTGTTAAGGGTCCAGAACTTTTAAGTATGTGGTACGGTGAGTCTGAATCGAACATTCGTGACATCTTTGATAAGGCAAGAGCTGCTGCTCCAACAGTCGTCTTCTTAGATGAATTGGATTCTATCGCTAAGGCTAGAGGTGGCTCTGTCGGTGACGCTGGTGGCGCTTCTGATAGAGTTGTCAACCAACTGCTTACAGAAATGGATGGTATGAATGCCAAGAAGAATGTTTTCGTTATCGGTGCCACCAACAGACCAGATCAGATTGACCCTGCTATCTTAAGACCGGGTAGATTAGATCAATTAATCTACGTTCCATTGCCAGATGAACCAGCCAGATTATCCATTCTAAAAGCACAATTGAGAAACACTCCATTAGAACCAGGTTTAGATCTAAATGCCATCGCTAAAGCTACCCAAGGCTTCTCCGGTGCTGATTTATCATACATTGTACAAAGGTCTGCCAAATACGCTATCAAGGACTCTATTGAGGCTCACAGAGAACGTCTTGCAGTTGAAGAAGCTGCAGCCAAGGCTGAAGGCGGTGATGTTGACATGGAAGACGTTAAGAAGGAACCTACTGAGGTTGTTGACCCAGTTCCATACATTACTAAAGAACATTTTGCTGAAGCAATGAAGACTGCCAAACGTTCCGTCTCAGACGCTGAATTGCGTCGTTACGAGGCGTACTCTCAACAAATGAAGGCCTCTAGAGGTCAATTCAGTAATTTCAACTTTGGCGATTCTAATACCGATTCCTCCAATGCCGGCAATTCTGGTAATTCCGGTGCCGCTTTTGGTTCTGCTGGTGATGATGATGATGACTTGTATAGTTAGATGTAATTTTCGAGCTCTTGTATTACGAAAACTAGATTTTTTTTCCCTTTATCTTTTATTTCGAAAATTAATAATAGGATAGATGGATAAAAGAATCTCTTTTAGTATACAATTAATAACTTATAAAAAAGTAAAAAATAAAACAGATGTATATTGATTCAATAATTGGTAAATGAGAAAAATTGTAATGTCCATATACAAAACGGCACTTGTTAAGTCATCCGGTTGATGATGATATTGATTACATTATGTAATTCTATAAATAAATGTTAATTAAAATGAGAGTAATAAATCCAAGTATCTATTAAGGTATTGTCGCAAAAATAATAAAAATAAAAAGAGGGGTATTAGTTAAATTTGCTGGTATAATAAAGTCCTGACAATAAAACAAAAAGGATAAAACGCAAAAAGAATTGAAGAGTAGAAGAAAGGGATAAAATCAAAAGATAGAAAGTACTAGAGAGTCATATATCTGCAGTTTTTTTGCTACAGCCAGTGTTAACAAAAAAAAACTCGTGCGTGAAAAGGGTGAGGGAACATTAATTATGCTTGCTATCTCAGATAGTCATGCGGATTCACCTTCAACATTTAATAATTTGTTGTTGTTTTTTTTATAAGTCTTCATTAAAGTCGCCTATGAATATAGCTTTTTTTCCATTTCTATCTGAAGAAGTTAGTCCAGTTGGATTTTTTTATTTTTACAGGTATGTGGTCAATAGGTTTGTCCAATCCAGTCTTCAATATCACCGGTCTGCTAGACTTCCTATTTCCTATCAGAGAGTCATTCGCGTATTTGTTTGGATCCAGGTTGGAAAGACTAGTCTTTCGTTGTCCCGCAGGGCGCTCCACATCTTCGGGTATTGTTTGTACCCTGATGTTATTGTAGTTCAGAGAACCTCTTGATTTAGAAGAGTTTAGTGTAGACATCGTACTCGATGTGGATAATGATGGGATGGAGTTATAAGACGAGGAGCGCGAGTGTGGGGAGTATCTTGATTTCGCTTGCGAAGGTGTTGGGGCATTGAATAGTAATAGATCCTGCTGTTTCGATCTGATGATCTGTTCTTTGATTGGCTTTAGGAAAGGTGCCAAGACGTTGATTAGATCGTTGGTTGTAATGCTCAGATTCCAATCGAAATACTCCAGCAACTCACGCTCGATGGTGTTAACCTCTTTCAGGTGCAGAACACCATCCGTATAGGATGCCCAGTGTTTGTTCAAAGGTGATGAGTCGTTCAGAGTCTTCGCTGACAAGATCAAGCAGCCTAGGAAAATCCTGTGTCTGGTGGTTTCGATACCGTACACGTTAGCGGGAATAATCGATCTTAACCGCGACAGAAACACAGACGTAGCCATCAATGTAGGCGTCTGCACGTTTGAGTACTTCACGAGACGTGCGATGAATATCTCCAGCTTCGGAGCAGGAAGAGCGACATCGACCATGCTATTGGTTTCACGGACCTGAATAATACTCTCAGTTGACCTCGACAGGTACATGATCATGTCCTGCGAGACAGCTCTGCGATTGAATTGTAAAAGAGCCTCGAAGTCTGACATTTTGAAAAAGTTATTTTTTTCTCAACTTAGTTTAGTCTTGTTGTTGTTTTTTTTCCACTTGTCAATGGGGAAGTAGATAGGAGTTCATATAGAATGCATTTATATTATATAAGAAATACAATCAGTGTGTTGTGGTTTGTACGATACGCTGCGGTATTTGCAAGAAAGCCCAGCAAAACCCTCCCATCCCAATTTTTTTGTATTGAGGACACTCTTGTCGAGTCAATTGGTGAATCAATAACTTGATGGCAGACACAAAAGTTTGGGCTATATTGGTTCAATATTAGGTTTAAAATAGAAATATAGAACACAATTGAAAAAAAAAAATGGCCCTGCCACGGCGGACGACACAGAAACCAGCGCACAAATGTGAAAAAAGAATGTTGCTGCAGGAGAAGGGCAAGCAAGCAGCACTTTTTTTTTCTTTCTTTTTTTTCAGTTCTTGCACAGAAAAACACGTACAGAAAACCGTAGATCACTTCCCTGTCCGTTTCTTTCTTTTTTTTTAGCCACGAAAAAGTTTTTTCTTTCTTTTTTTTCTGGTCCCGCCATTTTTATTTTGGCGTACTTGATTTTCCTAATTAGGATGTGCAACGAAAAATCTTTAATTTTTTTGGTGTCAGGAGAGGCTAACCATGGCGGGGCTTTTTCTTTGTTCCCCTGTGCGGGAGTTGTTAGGGGGGGTTACCTTGCCCTCGAGACACGAAAATAGAAAAATAATCATTTTGGCGTTTGTGTTGTTTGTTTTTTTCGCGTTTTTCATTCACGTGACCTATATAGAGTCTAAATATATTGTAAAAAAGGTAATGATACGAATATCTCTTCAAGGATTGTTCTCCTTTAGTTTGCATCGGCCATGGCGTCCGGGTAGTAGTAGAACGCCATTGCGATTAGTAGGTACATAGCCAGAGACATGACGCCCTCCAGCCAGTTGGATTCACCGTCCAGGATCAAGTAGTTGGACAAGAAGACTGCGATGAACAAGGTTGTTGTTTCGAACGTAGAGAAGTTCAAGGTCATGGGGACGTCGATCATCCACCCGAAAAGAACCATAAATGGCGTGACAAACAGCGCTATTTGTAGGGACGAGCCAATGGCCACGCTGATCGCAAGGTCCATCTTGTCTTTCATGGCAACCATAACGGAAGTCACATGCTCAGCGGCATTGCCAACAATAGGGATTATAATTAAACCTATAAATGTCTTTGACAATCCAGTGGAGGCGACAACGTTGTCGATAGTACCGACCAGGTAATCAGCACAGATAGAGACCAGGATGGTGGAACCGAGCAGGAACCACATGGCGGAGTTGATGCTGAGACTTTGGTGTGGCTTGATCGACAACTCGCTTACAACTTCGTCTGTTTCCTCGTGTTGTTGTTCAAAAATGACGTGGTGACTACCCAGCTGGAAAACCAAGAATAGTACATAGACCATCAGGATAATAATGGAGGTGCCCCTGGATAGATGCAAAATCTTGTCGTCAACGATCCAATCTTCTTTACCGTGTGGCAGAGTGGCCTTAAAGGCAGCTGGGATCAAAAGCGATGCACAGGAGATTGCCAATAGCGAAGACATCGTTTGTGCTGCAGTTTGGTTAAAAGTTTGTTGCAACCTGTTGTAACCACCACATAGGAAGCAGAACCCCAAAACCAAAAGCAGGTTAGAGAGTAAACTACCCAACATAGAGGCCTGTACAATTCTAACTTGTCCGTCTCTCAACGCAATTATAGAGACAATCAGTTCAACAGCGTTACCAAATGTAGCATTTAACAACCCACCAACTGTACTTCCTGCCTTGTCAGCAAGTTCTTCAGTGGCGTGTGCCAGGATTGCAGCCAATGGAATAATAGCTAAAAAGTTAAAGATGAAAGTCCATGTATGGGACAACTCAAAAAATCCCCAGACCATGCCCAGTGGGACAAAAATTAGGAAAGTATGTAGTGGAGAAGAGGCACACACGTATATAATATCTCTCTTAGCAGCGGAATACTTTGAAACCACATTGGGTCTAGCACTAGGGCTCAGCAATGGGGCTGTAGCGTCCATTATTCTTTCTTTGTTTTTATTTATCTAGTTTTATTTTTTCGTTTAATACTATTGTTTAAACTTGTTTGTAAGTATACAACACAATAAAAAAAATAAATATTCGCAAATAATAATCTAAACAGTAGGGAGTATAATGTAATATATATCAGCGCTGTAGAAATGGACAATTATTGTTAATATATTGAAATATTATTTAAATTAATACGCATGTCTTCTCCTTGAAGATAAAATAAAAATGAAAAATTTTGGATTCCCCTAAAAAAAACCTCAATCCGGGTAAAAATATCAATTTTTAATATTTTGGAACCATAAGCTGGTTCTAATGGCAACGAGTAATGAGCTCAACTCTAAAGTATTTATTTAAGATTAACAAAAATCAATAAAACAAATACAAATGGAGTTAATGTTCTTAGAATTATTGGGTTATAATATATTATTGTTACATCATGCCGGGATGGACCTTCGTTATATAAATAAATATATTTAATTTAGGGAGACATTAACTAAATAAAATATAAAGTAACATTGTGATAGTAAAAAGGTTTTTCTTTGGAACCTTCGAGTAGTGTATATGGAGAGTCTGAAGGGGGAAACTCTATACTCTACTTGCATCCCCCATCGTATTTCTCCTTCTTCTCCTAATCTATTTTTCCTTTTCCAAATGAAACACCCTCACATATTCGTTTGTGGATGGGTTATCACTAGTTCTCCTCATCCGTGGATGAGGTTTCTTATTTTCTACCAATTTAAATTGAGGACTAACCTCGTGTTGATGAGATACAGGTGACAGTGGCTCAGCATTAACACTTTTCTGCCTGTTTTCTAATTTCCGTCTGGTCGTTGGCGTTGTCGTTATAGGGTCTATTACTGGCGCTCTCTTGGGCGAGAAATCACCTCTTCTGGGCGTAATCTGAGATATATCTATTTTCTGCCTCTTCACAGGCGTCGTTACTATCGATGTTCCCCCCGTCGGTATCATCGGCTTCGGCAGCATTCTAGCGCTTCCACTACCTATGCGCATACGAGACGGCCTCCCTGCCTCGCCTACAGCGCTCTTCTTGCTCGACAAAAGCTCCACCTCCCGTTTTAGTAAGTTGTTCTCTACAGCAACCCGGTCCTGATTATGCGGATCGAGTTCCATCAACTGCGCCTGCAGCACCCAGTGCGACAGAGCAGTTAACGACCTATTCAGCACCGCGATGATCTCATCTCTACTAACCGTCTCCTCGCTGTCGCCGTGCTCTTCCTCTCTCAGCCGCTGCAGCAACCTGAGCACATCCGCCTCCAGTTTCTTCGTCTCCGAAATCGGCGGTTTAAACTCCTGCATCCATACAAAACCCGTTTATATTTCCCCCCACCTTCAGCAAATTACGAGCGCGACATAGGCTAGTTAAGAAATGGTTTACTTATTTCTATATATATAACTTGTTAAATGGGTTGATGGGCATCGAGCATCTCAGTTTATCATCCCTCACTCGATTCAACACCCCCCAGGAGTCAGTCTCCTTTTCTTTCTTTTCCACGGGGCGAATTGAGGGTCCGGACCCTCTATGCTTACTGTTATTTAAGATATTCATGCAGAATGGTTGCATAAAACATTATATATTCAATGCCATAATAATATAGCGCAGAATGTAAAATAGACTGTCTCGCATCTTAGCTACTTATAGCTATATCTCCTTTTTTTGTCGCAGGATATATTGCTAAAAAAAGGGAAAGAATGGCATAACAGAAATATATAGTCGTAAATTGTTTCTAATGATTGTATAGATGATATTAATAACGAGATGTCCTTTTCATCGATCAGTAACATTTGAGAACCTTCCCCTAAGAAAGTTTATTTCTTCTTCTTGGAGATTTTGTCGATCTTCTCTTCCAAATCCTTAACCTGTGTTCTGTGGTGTTCCAATTCCTCCCTCATTTTCTGTAACTGGTCCTTTTCATGCTGTCTAATGAAATAGTTCTCTTTGGCCCTTTCTCTTTGGTTGAATACATCGCTTGTGGCCATGTACCCATCCGAGTAATGTCTTAGTGCGCCGGCTACCTGGCACTTGCCTTGCCTTAATATCTGTCTACCCCCGCGGATTACTAGCATCGTTTATATTTGTATGGATATATATATTTGTATGAATACCTTTTTGGTTTTGTATAACTATACTTTGAAATAACAATTATATTATGCGATAGAACAATTCCCCAGGGCCATGGCCCTCCTTGTTCTGCTGCTGTCCGTCGCATGTGACTAATGACTCAAGCAAGATGCTTTTGAATAGTTACAATGGATCAAATTCATAAACATGACCATGTATAATTATAAATATGTAAACATGTAAATAGATATCTTGGCCTGGACGCAACGTTAAGCTAGTTAACCTAAAAAAAGGAAGTTAATAATAAGAATTTTATTTTATTTTATTTTTTTGATTTCATTATATGGACTCAGACAATTTAGACTTCTTTTTTGCTGGCTCGTCGATGCTCAATGGCTCCTCTTTATCAGCACCATCATCGGTTGCCTTCAAGAGTGGTGTTGCCAAGTCCTGGTGGAAATCCTTGATAATGGAATCGACGTCGTCGATGTTTAGAGGTCTAACGTCACCTAGCTTCTTGATCTTAGCAGTGACTTCCTTGACCTGGTCATCCGTTAGATGCAGGTTCAGTTGGTCCACTCTTGACTTGATGGCGTTCCACCCTGTTAACCGGTTAGCAAAATGGATATACCTCTTCATACCGAAATCGTGTGGGTCTAGAATCTCGTACGTGGATGGGTTCGCAAGAATAGCCTTGGCATGGATACCGGCCTTGTGAGTGAACGCACAGAAACCGGTAATTGGGTTGTTAAATGGAATGTTAACCTCAACAGCCTCGGCGACCAGGTTTTCGATATCTCTGATCTTATGCAACTTATACTTGGACTTGACGTACTCTGGTGCGGCAACGATCATTCTGGCCATCAGCCCACCCAGTGGGGTAATACCGTTTCTCTCACCGATTCCCAGTACGCTGACATCAATCAACTTGGCACCACCTTCTAGCGCGGTGTATGCGTTCGCAATGGCACATCCGGTGTCGTTGTGGAAATGACACTCGATGTCACAGGAGACCACAGACTTCAAGGTCCTTATTAGTTCGTAGACCTGTCTTGGGTTGGCGCACCCGACGGTGTCGGCGATACCGACTCTATTCACACCGATCTTGTCCACGGTCTTGTAGATATTCAGCAGGTCGACGAGGTCGCTTCTGAAACTGTCCTCGGACGAGAATCTGATCTCAATGCCCTTGGACTTGACGAACTCGATCACCTCAACAGCGCTCTTGGCGATGTAGTTCATGTCCTTGCCGTGGGAGTACTGCCTCAAAAACTTGGAGGTACCGATGACCACGTCGACACCGTCAACACCGGTCTCCACCGCCACACGCGCGTCGTCCATGTGGCACCGGATGTGGGTCAGGATCTTGGCCTTCAAGCCCAAATTGCAGATCGCCTTACAGTCGTGCAGCGACTGTTCAGAGGCCACAGGCGAGGTCAGCTCGATGTAGTCAACACCGAAGTCGTCCAGAGCCTTGGCGATCTCTATTTTCTTCTCGGTGTCGAAGAAGGCGTTAGCGAACTGCTCACCCTCCCTCAAAGTGGAGTCAATAAGTTGGAATTCCTTGACATTCGACAGGAAGTCAGCAGGGTTTGGCCCGTATGGGTTGGAAGTCTCGACAGTTGGTGTCGTCTCTGTAACTTGCTGGAACTGATCCATCTCGTATATTTATATATATATATATATATATTTTCCTTTGTTATAACGAATCTACGTTGTTCGATATACAGATTACATTTTACCAAATACAATGATCAGGTTACATTTATATAAGAGTGAGAAGTGAAATTTTTTTTTCTTTTTCTTCCTTTTTTTTTTTTTCAATACTCCAAATCACTATTGCATTTTATGACTCTTCACTGTGAGCACATTACAGACACCTTACAAAGGACGTCGTCCATCATCTTCATCTTCATCTCTATTCTTCATCTCTTCAGCCAACTCACAACTATGTCGTTGTTTGGGCTTATTTTAGCAAATTTAACAAAACTTTTGAAAAATGACTAAAAACAACAGCAAAAAAAGAAAGAAATGGACATTGGTACGGCTGTTTCTGTGCGAAACTGCAAAAATTCACCGGATATTTCCGTCGCAATTTTTCAAAATTTTTCAAAATCTTTCAAAAACTGTGGGCCTTGATCACAAAGTACTAGTTCACGAGAACACGATGATATAAAGAAGTAATACAGTTATATATATATATATATATATATATTCATGCTAGGTAGGTGTATGATTCTCCGTCGTCTCCCCTCTCTAGGTAACCCTTTTGGATCAGACTATCTATGGCCCGTTTGATGAGGGAGATCTTGGCGTTGAATCTCTGGTGTGATTGCGAGATACACTCGTTCACTAGTGTGGTATGGGGCAGCGTCCGTTTTGTTTTCATGATACGGACGATACAGGCCTCCAGGAACGTTTGTCTCTCTGCGTGCAGTGCCCTTTCGATGTTCTCGCTCTCGCTGGACGTGCCGGCGGCGGCGCCGCCGCCGTTGCTGTTGCCGTTGCTGTTACTGCTGTTGCGCAGGATCGAGGAGAATATGTCGGCCTTGACACCGCTGGCGAAGTTGATCTGGGTCTTGACAGCCCGGTACGGGGTGTTCAGTTTGAATTCTGTGTCACCTTTGATCAGGTTCTCCAGACCCGGTGGCACCTGCTGTATCAACTTGAACTTGATGAACGGAACCATGGAAGCGGCAATGTTCTGAAGTGTTAGGTTGGTTGTCTCCTGTATCTTTTCTAGCGTAATGGTCTCGTTGCTGTTGAACAAAAGCAATATAGACATCTGGAATAAAGTAACAGTGAACGTGAACGGCTCACGGCCTGGTTTACCTATGTTAGCTCTTAAGTCACCACGACATAAAGGCCAGAGCCATTTCAACACTCTACCATTATGTTTCCCGGTGTATGTTTCTTCTAATTTTTTATGCGATAGCTCCAATTCTTTTGGCAGTCTGAATTCCACTTCCTGGTAAGAGAACGGCCACATGTTCTCCGCAAGGATAAAAGGTTGGGTCTCCGGATATCTATCCCTAGAGAAATCTGGCTGGCTCTTGACCAATGCCTCAAACTCAGTCTCAAACATCTTCGAAAGTCTCACATCCTGGAACATCTTGGTGATCTTACCAGTGTACTCCATACTATTTTCAGTTTGAAGTCTCTTGATAATATTCTCTTCATTGACAGAAGAAGTTGAACTCTCTTGAATGAGTCGCTTACCGAATAACTTTCTATAATGCAGTTCAAAGGCGTCTTTATCTGTAATAAATTTAAAGATCGTTATGATATCATCATCTGTCATTCCACTTGCAACCTCAGGTTTGGTTGATTTCTTGAGTAGTTGATCACTGTATTTGGCCAACATTTCGGATGTCTTAGAGGTCGCAGACCTCGAGGAGCCAGGTGGTAGCGCAAACTCGTTATTATTTATGTAGGCCCTGCAAGCATTATCAAGTGCTTTCGCAAATAAGGGATCCGTTGGAAAACATTCTTTTACGATACTTTTAAAAACATCATGAACTTCCAATAGTTTCTTGATGTAATCCTTTGGTGGAAGGCTTTGAGCACTTGCGGTTGCCATTTTCTTTGTATTGTTTCCTTCTGGCGTAGTGTTCATAATGGCCGTCTTGTGTGCAGAAATCAATTTAGAAATTTCGTTCTCACCAGTCTTTTTGATATAGTTTTCCAAAACATCCGCCAATCTTGGAAGTAGAGAGAAATCACGTAAAATTAAGTTGTACAATGCAGATATCTTTGTGGTATCTCTGGAATCTAATAAAATGATAAATTCAGATTCCAATTTATCAATATGATCCTTAATCAAGACTTCATTTAATGTTTCAGACAGCGGCTTCTTGGTGTGATCATCCCAATACATCGCCATTCCTTTTTCTTCACGAGATATAATTTCATGGGCTTTGAAAATATATTCAGTAACAGAATTTGTTGCCAGGTAGTCATCTGAGTATTTTCTATAGTATTCCTCTGTCTTCTTCAAAAACTTCTTTTCAAAAACTTGAATATATACATTTAGGTTTAATTTCTTCAAATCTTGAGGATCAATACCGAGTGCAACCAGAGACTTAATTGATGTCGTAATGACATCTCTCTCAATAATCTGACCATCTCTTTCCTCCGTTATCTGATACAAAATCTCTTTAATAAGCTCCTCACTATTAGGGTCAAACATTACTTCCTTCCAGGTCATCAAACAAAGTGTATTTACGTCGAAGATGTGCCTTTTCCCGTCACTTCTTTCCTTTTGAACCCAATATCTATTCATGTAATCAAACGCATGATTGAGAAAGACCGCACCAATTGTGAATCTCTTCCACCTTCTAACATAAAATTGCAAGAAAGTCTCACTTTCATCTCTTTTGAAATTGGAAATATAATGTCTCAGGTATTTTTTTAAACGTTCGTAAATCTCGCTACCTACCAAAATAGAGTTTTGGCTTCCTGAAGAAGGCTGTTGTCTATCAGAGTTAAAGTGACCAGAAGATCTAGATTTATTCACACAATAATTGTAAATGGCAGTATAAATCTCCATATACATGGTGGGTGACAAAATCTTCTGAACCCTCTTATGTGCAAACTGAGTATCCTCATTACCTAGGATTTGGTCAATACCTGGTTGAATGAAAGTCCATGTGGCATCCAAATCATCAGATCTTGGTAAATTTTCAGACATATCGAATAGATAAACCCTTAAAATTCTTCCCTGTATTCTATCCTTTAGATTCTCCTGTCTTAAGTCCTTAGAACCTCAAATATGTCTACGAATAAATGGGTAAACAAATGTACGATTTTTTTTCTATCAGGATTACAATTGGGCCCTGTTTCATAAAAAGAACAATTCTTAATGTATATTACTTTTAATGTTTATGTTAAAAAACAACAACGAGTAATCTATGGACAAACACGGGATGGCAGAAACTTAACTGTTTACTTTCTTTATCTCTTCAATCCAAATAACTTACTGTCTAATTGTCAAAAATAAACGGAAACCTGCTGTCGATTTCCCAAACGGTTTTTATATTTCGATTTCAATTCCCAGGTTCCTAACAAATTTAGAACCAGACGTTGGATCAATATATTAATATTTATTCTACAACTTTAGATCTCACCGTTTGCAAATTATTTTTCTTCTACAGAACTCAATTTCAACTCCCCCCCCACCACCCCCAAATTACTAGCGTCGTATAAAATGATTGTTGTCATGACGAATAATACATTGACTAAATTATTATACAAGACTTTGTAGTTTTAGTATAGGAAAGGTAGTTTTTCACATTTCTGAGCTAACGAAAATAATCATTGTAAGAATATTTCCTTCAAGAAACTTGTAGTATTTAAGAATCATGGATCATTATTTATGGAACTTTTACTCTGATTAGTAGCTAATTTTGTCGGCCATAAATATTGGAAGAACAGTATAAAGAAAACAAAAAATAACAACCCAAAACAATATTAATTAACTGGTATTCATGGAATGTACCTTGTCCACGACTCTAGCTATACTTACTGAGAACGTTACTACCCATGCGAATAATAAAACAAATAAAAAAGATGCTAATGCCTTCTGTTTTCGGCAAATATATGGGATTTTTGGGTACAGATAATCTGAATCCTCAAATTTAGAACCCAAGCCGGTACATACCCACTCCTTATCAAATCTGGTGTTGAATGCAAGTGCAAGATTAGCACTGGCGAAAATGATAAAAAGTAGATCAAGCAGGATTAATTTCAGTTTATCAAGTGGATCCCTAAGCCCCAACGGTTTACCGGAGAACTCATCAACGGCAATATAAAATGTGTAGGCAACAGCAATAGTACTGACACATATGGCCATAATTGTACTTGGTTGTTGGGGTACACTTCCTTCGATCTTGTCGATAGTAGCATCTGAATTTTGGTATATGCGTACAGATAGACCCAAAGATGTGAGGCACAGTATACCAATGACTATGCGGAACCCCAACGGTAAATACTGGTTGTAGAAAAGCATATTCGATAAAGCGGGTTTCCATTTTTGAAGTTTCCTCTGTTTTAGTCTTTTCCATTTCTCCTTTTCTTTGTTTAGTTCTTCAATCCAATCTAATGAACCGCTCCTGACACTTTTTCTGTCGCCTGCAATGTATGAGCTCGATGACGTTCCATCTGTTACATTTGAGACTTCCTTAGTTGGCTTGTAATATGCGTCTTTCACTTTCGAGATGTAGTTGAGCCAGTCCGCCTTATCCTGGTCGGTTTTGAGCTCAAAGTCCTTGTTCACAGAGAAATTGAACACGGCATCAAGCCTTTCCGCACCTTTCCATTCCGCATCTAGATTGTAAAGGATCTCCTCCTGTATTTTCCGTCTCTTGTCCATCTCCTCTTGGTCTATGGATTCATCCTCCGGTATCGCAAGCTCTAGGCCTCTGTTATCACTATCACTGTAGTTATTATTACTACTACTATGGCCCTGTGGGTCTCTTTCCTCGAAAACCGCAACCCCAACACGATGCCCTCGACTCGCCATCGTCCTACCACTGCTGCCACCACGACTGTACTCAAGACTGACATCTGTTCCAGCAGACCGTCTGTCCGTAGAATACGCAACATTAGACCCCACATTCCCGATGAAGTTGGCCCACAGCGCCTCCTTGTCACCACACCCATTGATCCCCCGGGCCCGCCTGAAATCCGCCTCCAACACAAATGGCGGAACAGTGCTGGGATACAGCCCGTACGGATTCAGCATAGTCTTCCTCTCCTTGTGCTGCTCAACCCCATTCCCCTCGGCACCACTAGCTTTAGCATCCTGGTTCTTCGCCGCTACGTCCTCGTTCTTGGCCGCTACGTCCTCCGGCTTCCCAGCCACATCTTTCACCATACGCTCCATCCTTGACAATATATATAATACCTTGCTATATATATCTAAATATGCAACACACTGCTCTTAAGGTTGTCAAGTTGTTCAAACACTTTTTGTAATTTGTCGTTCTTCTTTTTTCAAAATATATAAATATCGATCTGCTACGCCGGTTTCTGTGTATTTTCTCGAAAAAACTTTTGTGTACAAAAACGAGGAGGAATGGGATGCCTCGACACAGAAACGGCCGTACGAAAATGAAGAAAAGGGGTGTACCTGCATGATGCGGCTGACTCTAATTTTTTTGTTCAGCCGTACATCAATTTTAAAAACTATATAATCTCTATGTATTCTAAACCACATCTATCTCTCTTTATCTCTACATCATATCATGCACTCTTTCAGTACTGTCCACCAGCTTGTCCAGTTGCACAGATCTTGCTGCGGCGCACCTGACAGAGCTGGGGACTGTTGCTGCGGGGACTGCGGGAGGTATGTTGGAGGTATGGGTCTGTTGTAGGACCTGCGGTACACTTCCTCTTTCTTCTTCTTCTTCTGCTTTTCTTTTAGGGCTATACGCGGGGGTGTTCGTATTGCAGGTCCCGCGAGGAAAGTGCCCTGGGAGCTCGCCGCCAGCGAGGATCCCGACGAAAACATCGCGTCCATGTCCAGCGGCTGTTCGCGGTCCAGAGACATAAACTGCCGAAACAGTGCGTCGTTGTAGTTATAATTATCCCCGTCGGTGAGCTCTTCTTCAGGGATGGTGGGCGCCACGGTTACCTCCACCACACGGTCGATGTCCTGGAAATCAGTGAAACTGTAGAACTCGTCCTCGACTTGCTGTCGCCGGGCCTCCAGGATACCCCTAGCGTTCTCCTTCCACCATTGCGTAAATGAGTCGAAAAACTTACCGGCCAATCTTTCAGAATTGACGGCGCCGGTGACGCTCTGGACCTCTCGTTGGTAAGGGTGAGCGCCCTCCACCGCCAAGGTCGTGCCTCTATTGGAGGAAACGGGAGGTTTCCATTTGACCAAGTTGTCCTCCATCCTCTCGACAAACCTGCTGCTGACACGCGCCTTGCGTTTGCTCTGCGTGTCGATGACCAGTTCCCGTACGGTCTTAACATTGCTGTCCTGGGGTAAAAAATATTTCCTGGTCTCGACACAACTTGTAGGTTCACCGCCGCTATCCTCGTCAACTTGAAACACTATATCCAATGGACTATTGCTCTCCAAATTTACCCTAGCAAACTTTGACATCCTTTGATATGCTGCATTACAAATTACAGGAAAAACAACAACAACAACATGACACAATTGATAACGATAACGTCTTTTTCAATCATTTATCAATGATTGTATTGTATGCATATAACATTGGTTGTAATATATAATATATATATTTTGTGTCATATCGAGTCGTCGTATACGAACTACGCCCATTCGAATCCAGTCAGTCACATCAAAGTTTCTATTTGTTTTTAAAACGATTCCGATCCCGAGAGGCTTTTTTTTATTAAAATCGATTAGATTATAATGGGAAACTACTTATAACTTTGGTTTAGGATTCGTATTTTTACTATTTCAAAGAGCAGAACGGGTGGGGTTTTTGTATGTATTAACACAATGGCCGAAGAATTTAGTGAACTCGACGATTCGTTACAAAATGATCAGTACAAGGTCTCCGCCAAGAAGACTGTTGATGAATATAAGAAGCTGGATGCGGAGGACGAGTCTCTAGCCAAGTGGAAGGAGTCGCTGGGACTTTCTTCCGACGTTCTGCCGCTGGAGTACCCTGGTGATGCCAGGAAAGTTGTGATACAGAAGATCCAATTGCTTGTGGACACCGAACCGAAGCCCATTACGTTTGATCTGACCAATGAGACCACTATCAAGGAGTTGGCGTCGAAGCGGTACAAGGTCAAAGAGAAGTCTATATATAAGCTGCGTATCACTTTCAAAGTCCAGCACGAGATCATCACAGGTTTGAGATACGTGCAGTACATTAAGAAGGCCGGTATTGCCGTGGACAAGATCGACGACCACTTGGGGTCGTACGCACCAAACACTAAGCAGAAACCGTTCTATGAGGTTGAGCTGCCTGAGAGCGAAGCTCCAAGTGGATTCCTTGCCAGAGGTAACTACAGTGCAGTATCTAAGTTTATTGACGATGACAAAACAAATCATTTGACATTAAACTGGGGTGTTGAAATCATCAAGAGATAAATGCTCAATAGCAGTAAATGCAAAAAAAAAATATCAAGACATTTTACATAATAAGAAATAGTTAATAATAAACAAAAACAACAACAAACATTTTCATATATCCGCAGTACTTCTTTATTTTTAAGATACCAGATTCGTTTCTAATTTTTGCTTATTTATAATCGCATCCCTGTCCAATTATATATATATATATATATATATATATATGTG
>CAPT01000052.1:0-43015 GCA_001039675.1 Nakaseomyces delphensis CBS 2170
AAAAAAAAAAAANAAAAAAATTCCAGTGATCTTTTTGTAGACACAAGTATACATAGAATGTTCGAAACCAAAGGAAAGTCCATGAAGGAAAAAAAGAAATATAAAGTGTTGTTCTTTTCAATGCTTCAGTCACGCTCTCGTAATTTATTTTAATCAATAATTTTTGCAAAATCATAATTGCGACTCAATCCCATTGCAATCTATCTTGTTCGGCTTTTCGTTGCCCAGCCTCTTCTACCAGCTTAGCCTTGAGAGATTTATTCTTTTCCTCCTCCAACTTCCTACCTAGTTCTCCCTTAGTATTCTTCTGTCTCGCCTCCTCAGCTCTTTTCTCAGCTGCAATTCTCGCTGCCTCTTTTGGAGAAATTTTATTGGTGACTACATCACCACCTAACACCTCATCTCCGCCCAGTTTCCCTTTGTTCTTAGTAGACTTTGTCTCAAGACCATTGGCCGGTCTTGCTACGAGATTACTGCCCTTAGAGACGTCTTTCCTCACTGGCCCAGTTCTTTGCACGGGTCTTTGCGTTGCACCTGCACTAGATGAGCGCGAGGATTCTTTACTTGCACATATACCCATTTACCCAATGTTGTCTATTCCAGCTCAGAAAACGAATACTTTTAATATTTTGTGGTGTTTGCGCAAAAAAAATATACATCCAGCCTGTTTATCTCTTTTTATCAATCATCAACTTTTGTGATTTCTTTTAAAAAATAAAAAACAAACAAAAAACATTCGGAATTGTATCGAACGGCCTGTGAGTCGAAAATGGTTTATGGAATTAACTTAATTAGAAATGAAAACAAAACAAACTTAAAGTATAATGCTGTTACTTCCATAATTTTATAATGATGAAAAAAATAAATAAACAAAACAAAGAAGAAAAAAAAAAAATACTATTTACAAGTATTTGTGACCTTTTTTTAAAATTTTAAAACATATTTACGACGTGCTTTTCAAATGTTGCAATCCTGGAATCAATATTGATGACGTATCAATGGTTTCCAGTCTGTCTAGATTGTTTGCCAGAATTGGGAAACTTTTTCCGCAGCCCTGTAGGATTCTAAACTTTTGGTGACCAGAACTGCAGAATTTTTGATATCCTTTCACCAGTTTCAAGTAGAGATCAACTCTGTACAATGCTTCTGCTTCTTTGTCTTCGTTCTCTTGGGCCCATCTTATGGTGGCATCCCTAAGAGCTGCCCAGTCTGCATTTGCAATATACGTATTACCTTGGCTATCGGCTTTTTTGATGATGTCTTGCCACCTCGATAAAATTTCATCTGTTGTGACCTCGTCAACTGAACCCATCGTCTTTAACAGGATCCTATAAGTAATTAATGATTTTGGGATGTTAAAAAGTTCGAAGTTTTTCTCGATATAGTTAATAGCCGCCTTCTCTCTCCAAACAGCACATTTGACAAGGGTCACGTTTAGGAACGGCTCATCAATACCCTTAATGTCATTATAATACGCGATAAGTTCCTGAAGTTTGATCAAACCTGCCTCTTTATCATTCTTATAAGTCTCAAAGAAGTACGTAAAAAATTCATTATTCAAAGAAGAGAAGACAGAAATCCTTAGTCTATTGTCAGTATAGAATTTGGTTACTTTTCTCCATACTTCTTCGATCTTTGAGAAATCCTTCTGTGCGTTCCAGATGTTGTTCATTAAAGAGTTGATATAGGACACTTGAACATCTATTCTGTAAGGCAATTCACCACTGATGGCTTTGTCCAAAAATTTCTCAGAAATGTTAAGATCCTTACATTGGCCAATAAAAGCCAGATGGGTTTCAGTAACATAACCATAGGCAACTCCGGTAGCATTGGTACATAAAATTTCGAATAATTCCAAGGCCTTAATGTTTTCATCAGCTTTTAAACAGGTGAGTATCATACCGGTATATAGATTGTGGGGGAAGTAATGTCCCTTTTTCAGAGCGTCTTGAAACAGTTTCTCAGCTTCTTCAAAAGTGATGATGTGTGATTCATAAAGGATAGGCAAGACGCTACCGAGCACGACTGCATTCTTGAATAGCTTCTTAACTGCTCCATTAACAGCACCTGTCTCCTCAAATGGTATGTTGACCCTATTCCATATTTGAATAATCTGTTCACGGAAGCCCATCTCTTCATAACTTGTTAGAAGATGCACTAAACCGCTGGCGTTGATTGATACGGTATTATTCAATATATCATCTGTAATTTGGTTCAAGGAGGTGTAAATGAAATTTACCATCTCCTTATGGAACGATTGCGCATCATAATCCGGTTTCTTACTCAAACTCCCTAACATTTGTCTATTGGTTCTTAATCCATTATGTAAGAGGTGCACCAATTCACCAACACGATTTGAATTCAGCTCTGGGCAATCTTTTAACTCATTATATAGAGCCACTGCTCTCGAAATAGAATCCCAAAAGGTACTGCTTGCTCCTAACTGTGGATGTGCCACACGATCACTCAGCATCTTCCTGACAGGAGTACTGGACTGCTGTAATGTCGAGAGCAGACAATCATCCAATGCACACACTTGATTATACCATGGCGACGTAGGATCCTTCGGATACAGTAAACTCTTCCCGTTCATTGTTTTAGTATTTCTTGCTGAAAGCATTATGCTATTCAATTTTTCGTCTAACGAATCTTTATTTCTTGGATTACTTTTATTCCTTCTTCTTCCATTCTCATTATCTTTACCACCTCTAGTAGTGGCGTAATGTCTTGTATTTTGATTATCCTCTGGTATAGATGGGCCATGGACAGCAGCAGCTGTATTCTTGGAATTAGCCACTACACGGTACGCAAGTCCTGATGATCTAGATAGATATCTGAACATTTAATCTTGTTTTCTTTTGACGTAATCCTAATGGTATCCTCTAAA
Source organism: Nakaseomyces delphensis CBS 2170 (assembly GCA_001039675.1). Lineage (NCBI taxonomy): Eukaryota > Fungi > Ascomycota > Saccharomycetes > Saccharomycetales > Saccharomycetaceae > Nakaseomyces > Nakaseomyces delphensis. Next base: position 2,888 of record CAPT01000052.1, read on the forward strand.
TAAAAAATTTTCTTTAAAAGAGTGCTAGAAAGAATAAATTATAAGAAGTGAAATATTGTCAGTTGTGTTTCTGTCGTAACGCTCATCCCCCATAAGAAGTTTAAACTTTTGGATAAAAAACTAAAAAAAAAAAAAGACTGGAGAAAAAAAAATAAAAAAAAACAAAAAATTAAAAAAATTAAAAGTCATTCCAACCATCACTTGAAACGGTAAGCATGTGATATCATGGCATAAGCTAGTTCCAAATACATTGGGTGTACTAATCCTTATCTTTAAAGAGAAATAATGTTTTCATTATAAAGAGTAAAAAAAAGAGCAGTAAAAAAGGATAAAGAAGCAACTTTATTGAAATAGGAGATCTTGTAAAATTGTCTGGTATTTATATGTTTTTTTGGAGGAGAGGGAGAGCTGCGGAGTAGACAAATTGTCCCGTCTAGATCTCAATTCACTCCCCACCCCCCTTAAAAATTAGCCGCCGAAAACTTTTAGCCGCCGAGAAGTAAAATGCCAGCTTGCACGCCATTTTCTCTGGAGAAAAAAGAAAAGAAAAGAAAAATCTTTTTCTTTTCTTTTCAGTTTTTCATAATTACCGAATACGGAAATTTAAGCGCCTTTACTACAAAAACTAATTAGTGGTCGCGACACATAATTATAAACGAATTCAAGGGATGATATCCCTCTTCACAATCATCAAATCATTATGAACGGATATGCATATGGTATGACGTATAATGTTATATTTATATTTTTTTTGATTTTTTCACTTGTCGATCTGCGTGCGTATTTTGCTTGTTTGTTTTGTTTATGTATAAACAATAAAATCGATTAACACATTAAATATTGAACTTGATCCAATTGGCGTATAGGAGTTTGAAAGTTCATAAGGGGGATAAACACACGCTTACACACACAGATATATAAAATAAAACTACCACAGAATGTCTCAAAACAAGGATATCTTTACTCTGTTTGATAAGAAAGGTCAAGGTTCTATTCCAAAAGATGTAGTAGGGGACTACCTGAGGGCGATCGGCTATAACCCTACTAATAAACAAGTAACGGAGATAGTTAGTGGGTCGGGAGAGACGCTAACTCTTGCTGAGATTGAAAAGCTTGTTTCTACTAACCAGGAGTTGTTGGATAACACCACAAAGGGCAAGGTTGAAGATTTCGTCAAGGCATTCCAGGTCTTCGACAAGGATAACACTGGTAAAGTATCAGTTGGTGATCTAAGGTATATGTTGACTGGTCTCGGTGAAAAATTGACCGACGAAGAAGTTGATGAGTTACTGAAGGGTGTCGAAGTTGACTCTGAAGGTATGATAGATTATAAAAAGTTCATTGAAGACGTGTTGAGACAGTAATTATTGTTTATTTTTGTATATGCATCTTCAGTTTTTTTTATAATAAATGGAGTTTTAGTTAATACCATAAGTTGATATGTACTGTACACGTGATTTGTAACCAGTGACTAGATCAGAGAAGATGCAAAGAAAGAAAAAAAAAAATAATAAAAATTTAATATATTTGAAGGGAAAAAAAAACCTTTGTAGTGTGCATCTGAAACTTTGATTATATTAATGAAAATAAGTATATGTTAAGGTGGCAAACGTTACGTAGGAACATGTCTGATTTAGTTGCGAAGTTTAAAGGGTTATCTATTGCTGAGAGCAATTTATCTAGAGAGCAATTGGCTCAAGTGGCACAATGGGAGTCTATCTTAAAGACTGGACAATTGCAACAGAATTTGAGCAACCTAAATTTGCAATTGAGAGATAATAGTTTTATTGCATCTACCGCGCAGCCAACTGTTCACGATGTCGAATTGTTTGAGGCTACTTTGCCAGTTGTGAAGGAATTGGTTTCCAGCTCCAAGGATGTTAAGAATACCATCGGCTCGTACAGGCACGTCATCAGATGGGTTGACTATTTGCAATCCCTTCTGCAATTATCTAAAGACCGAACTCTAGAGTTCGACCGCGATATTGAATTACCTCGTGAGATAATTGAAAAGCCAAAGAAGAAGGACGAGAAGAAGGATGCGCCAGCTGAGGCAGGTAAGAAGAAAGACATAAAAGAGGAAGGTGGTGATAAAAAGATGAGAGGTAAGCCAGACGAGGAGACTTTGAAAAAATTGAGAGAGGAGGCCAAGGCCAAGAAGGCTGCCAAGAAGGCTGCGCAAGCTCAACAACAACAGCAACAACAGGCCAAGGCCCCAGAAAAGGTCCAACCATCCGTTATTGATTTGCGTGTCGGTTTCATTCAAAAAGCTATCAAGCACCCTGATGCGGACAGTTTATATGTATCCACTATCGATGTCGGTGATGAAGAAGGCCCAAGGACTGTCTGCTCCGGTCTGGTTAAACACTTCCCATTAGAAGCCATGCAGGAACGTTATGTTGTTACTGTATGCAACCTAAAGCCGGTTAACATGAGAGGTATCAAGTCCACTGCCATGGTTCTCTGCGCTAGCAACCCTGAAGATGCCAAGGTCGAATTCGTCGAGCCTCCTAAGGGCTCTAAGGCAGGTGACAAGGTCTTCTTTGAAGGTTACGGTGACGAAGAGCCTGTCAAGCAAATGAACCCAAAGAAGAAGCTATGGGAACAACTACAACCACACTTTACCACAGACGCTTCTCTAAAGGTCATCTTCAAGGACGAAGAGGACAAGGAACACCCTGTTAGAAAGTTGACTAACGCCAAGGGCGAGGACTTTAAAGTTGCTACTTTATCGAACGCCCTTGTCCGTTAAAGGGCAATCACAGTATATACACATGTTGTTTTTTTTAGAATCGCAAAACAACAACAAAAAACAACAACAAACCTTCTACCTAATTGCTCTAATCAAATTAAACGTAAACTATATCAGCTAATTAAAAATAGAATTCATATAAACCATTCTGCCTTCTCACTATTTTTAATTAATCAACTTAATCACTATTTGAGATAAATAATCTGTGACTGTTTTTTCCAGATATTAAACATCCGAACACCACAAACATACTCGAAATTACATTTTTTTTATAAAAAAAACCATTACAATAATATAAATTACCGAATCGGGTAATTTATGACAAAAATAGTCGATATCAGGTAAATTTACCCAGCCACAAACCGAGTTACCCTGGGACGCACATTTTTTTTTTTCTTCTTCTTCACTCTCTTTTCATTCTGGAAAATTTTCAAAAGGCTTTCGGTTTTATATTTAAAAATATTGATGACTTTAGTTATTTCTATATTTGTGTTTGCTATTGAAAATTTGGTCTGCTAGAAAGATATATCAAGTCGATCAGAAATGCCAACCAGATTCACTAAGACTAGAAAGCACAGAGGTCACGTCTCAGGTATGTAATTCCATCAAAAAAAAACCTTGGAAGAAAGGATGGAATGAAAGAACCAAGGCGATGATGTGTTTTTTTAGAATGTTAACTTTCTTCCTTTAGGACCCTTTTACTCTCGGATGATAAAAAATCACTATACAGAACAATATCTTATTCTAGAAATCTGAAAAGATAGACATAATCACCGGGATTAGTTTGATCTGAAAGATTCATAGAGATTAAGGTATTTTGAAATCTGTCATGAATTTTTAATGAGTAAAGGATATTTCAATTTATTGAGCCAGTTCCTTTTTTAAATAAAAAAATGCTTTCATTAGTCTATTTTTTTTTATTTTAAAAAAGTACTAAATGGTAAAAGGAAATAATAACATTTTGAAACACTGATATCACCTGGGTTCTGTCATATGAAGATCCCCATTCTACTGTTATATTTAAAAAAAAAAAGAGTTTTTTTTTACTAACGAAAAATATTTTTCTACCTATGATATATATCATTGTTATGAGAAACCTTATTTTATACAGCCGGTAACGGTAGAGTTGGTAAGCACAGAAAGCACCCTGGTGGTAGAGGTATGGCCGGTGGTCAACACCACCACAGAATTAACTTGGATAAGTACCATCCAGGTTACTTCGGTAAGGTTGGTATGAGATACTTCCACAAGCAACAAAACCACTTCTGGAAGCCAGTCTTGAACTTGGACAAGTTGTGGACTTTGATCCCAGAAGAGAAGAGAGACGAATACATGAAGTCTTCTTCCAAGTCTGCTGCTCCAGTCATCGACACTTTGGCTGCCGGTTACGGTAAGGTCTTGGGTAAGGGTAGAATCCCACAAGTTCCAGTCATCGTCAAGGCTAGATTCGTCTCCAAGTTGGCCGAAGAGAAGATCAAGGCTGCTGGTGGTGTCGTTGAGTTGGTTGCTTAAATTAATTTAAACATGTAATTTTCTATAACATCTTTATTTAATTTTCGATCAAGCATCTTTTAACAGCATTTTTTTGAAACCTTCTTTTTTGTTTATTGAAGTCATTTTGTATGTAAATCTTAATTTTTTTTTATTTAATTATATCGGTCTTTAACTCTAGCTCATTACAAAGGGAGATTTTCAATATAGTTCTTGGACATATTTATAGGGTACATTTCTGGCTGTAGACTCAAACAATTTTCTTTGCACAAACCAAAAAGTAACTCAATTGAAGATGAGCGAAGTGTGGAAACCAGTGGACCATATTCCGGAATACATCAAAGTTAATCTAAGGAATGCCAAGAGCAACTATGTCCTGGCTTTCCTCAATATAGTCCAACAACTGAAAGTGCAAAAACGTACCGGCTGGGTTAACCATGGTATCAGTTCTCCAGAGAGTATATCTGATCATATGTACAGAATGGGTATTACCTCCATGCTAATTACAAACCCAGAAGTGAACAGGGATAAATGTATAAGGATATCTTTGGTCCATGACCTTGCCGAGGCTCTTGTAGGTGATATCACCCCATATGATCCCATGACCAAAGAGGAGAAACATAGAAGAGAATACGAAACTATAAAGTATCTTTGTAAAGAGATAATTGGCCCATTTAACCCCATTGCTGCTAGGGAGATTGAGGAAGATTGGGTTGCCTATGAGACTATATCTTCATTAGAGGCGCGTTACGTAAAGGACATTGACAAGTTTGAGATGTTGGTACAGGCATTTGAATATGAACAAGCACATAACGTTAAGCTAGATCAATTCTGGAGTGCTGTAAGTGATATAAAGACTGACGAGGTGAACCAATGGTGTAGCGACCTACTTGAACAGCGTCATGCTCACTTCGCCGCCATGTAAGAACGTATTAATAAGACTAATAATATTAATAATAAAATAACTATATATAATTGAATCCTAGAGATGTGTTCCAATACATTTCTTTAAAAGTTTCTTCCTTTGTTATCGAAGACGGAATTTCATTTTTTGTTCTTTAAAAGCAAGGAATAAGCCAGTATATAAAGCATATAAGGTGTGAGTGAGGCAGGTATAGAAACAGCAACATAAAAGTATGCAGCCATTTAATACAGGCCATGAGGATATTATCCACGATGTGCAATATGATTTTTATGGTAGAAGTGTAGCCTCGTGTTCGTCTGACCAACATATTAAAGTTTTCAAACTTGACAGAGATTCTACACAATGGGTGTTAAATGACTCCTGGAGAGCTCATGACAGTAGCATAGTGTCATTGGATTGGGCCAGTCCCGAGTACGGTAGGCTAATTGCCTCGGCCTCTTATGACAAGACCGTCAAAATATGGGAGGAAGACCCAGATCAAGAGGAGTGCTCAGGAAGGCGGTGGACTAAACTATGCACATTAAACGATTCTAAGGGGTCATTGTATTGTGTTAAGTTTGCACCTGCACACCTGGGTTTAAGGTTGTCCTGTATAGGTAATGATGGAGTTGTTAGAATTTATGATGCTCTGGATCCATCTAATTTGAGATCCTGGACTTTGATAACGCAGATCAATGTGCTACCGGTTGCACCAGCCAACAACTTACAATCAGCGTTTGGTCTCTCGTGGTGTCTTTCCAGGTTCTCGCCAGAAAAGCTGGCTGTATGTGCCTTAGATCAAGCCTATGTTTACCAAAGGGCCAAAGATGGCAGTATGCATCAAGTCGGGAAATTACCAGGTCATACGTCCCTGATCAGATGTATCAGTTGGGCACCTTCTATAGGACGCTCTTACCATCTAATCGCTACAGGTTGCAAGGACGGTAAAGTACGTATCTTCAAGGTAAATGATAGACAATCTGGTTCAACAACGCCAACATCGAGTGATGATGACGTGAATGCAGATGGAGTTAAGTCACCAGGGATTAAAGAATCTAACTTACAAGTAGAACTACTAAGCGAGCACGATGATCATAAGAATGAAGTCTGGTCTGTGTCATGGAACTTAACTGGGACAATTTTAAGTAGTACAGGAGAAGATGGTAAAGTACGTTTATGGAAAGCTAGTTACTCAAAGGAGTACAAATGCATGTCGATTATTACAGCAAAGCAGAATGTATAGAGAATATATTTGAACAGTTTAAACCTGAAGATACACACCTCAATCTTCATCCTACACAACACGTTTAATGAATCTCCTTAAGATGAACATGAAAGCGTGCAAACCACAAATAACTTACTGCTCCCACAACTAACAGCCCCATAACGAGAGGCGCACTAAGTTGATCCAGTTGTCTGGCTGCCACAACTAATAGATATATGACAACTATCCCATTATGTATATTTTGCTGGTTACTAATTATCTCGAGTTTCTATTTCTTTGTATCTTCGGCTACGGTGATTTCTTCGCAAAAATGAGCGATTCCCTTATTCACAAAAACAAAAAGTGAGCTGGCTGGGTTTTAAAATGTATTAGGTGTAATAATCTTTATGTAGAATGCGATGAGACTTGTTCAAGAGGCTGATCTAATGGGGATTTATACTTGAAATGGGTGCTGGGCTTAAAAACCTCTATGGTATGGATCAGTCCAGTTTCCTCCGTCTTCACTTTCTCACTTCCTTGCACTACAGAGACGAACTTCCTCCTTTTAAATTACTATATTTAGTATACTTGGGATAGGGCGGCGTTGTTCTTTCTAGATCTTTTCTATTTATTGGCTTTGGAATTGGTACTCATATAATATATATTTCAGCAGTCGTTGGGGGCAAAGCACAGTAAAATAAAATTTAATTAAGAGGTATAATAGCGAGCGTATTGTGATTGATATCGATGCGAAGAGGTCTGGAAACGAGATGAATACAAATGGCGAACCAACTAAACATGCCGAAGACGACATTTTGAATTCCGTGTCCAATTGGGAAAACTATAAAAAGGGTGTGGCACAACTCCCGTCTCATAATAGAACTCCATTAACAGGAATGAATGTAAATCTAAATCCTATACCCAGAGATACCAATAGACCAAGGAAGGAAAACGCCAATCATAGCAACCAAACAAATGGGGAACCGACATCACTGGATAAACCGCCATTAAGGAGAACTCCTTCCGTGGTAGGTGTGCATAGAAACACTTCAATAAGAAGTAACTCATCTACACAACGACTGGCTAGTACACCTCAAACTGATTTCACCAGTAAGCAAGAACTCAAGAAATTCAAAGAGAAAAAGAGGTTTATCTTTCATAGGGGATTTTTTAAGAGAAATAGTAATAAAAAGAAACCAGTAATAGGGACCTCCATTAGTCAACAGCCTAATCGAAGGGCTACGAATAAAAGGTATAGAACGCGGACGGAACTTGAGGCGGTATTGAACTATGCGGATATAAGATCATTACATACTGATGAAATTTTTCCAGAATCGAGGGACAATTTAACTAGAATATATAGGCCAGTACTGAAATATCACTATAGGCCGCGAATTGAACCTACCACTGATTCGCTCCCAATTTCGCAATACAATCGGGCACCAAATGTGACAAGGACAAGTTCTATAAAGAGACCAATTCCGTCAGTACAAGCACATGAAAAAAATATCCTGAAACCTAAAGAACAGCCACCGTTGGTGACTATACCAAGCGTCAACACCGTCGAGCTCCAATCTGACACCCCACAAAGGGCTTTGAGAAGAAGCAAAACATCACCTGGCGGGTATAGGAACCTGCGACAGCGGAACATGAGCCCTGAAAGAAGGATTATCCATGCCCTGTGGAGGAAATACATGATGTGTGTGATCTATGAACGAGTGAACTTGAGAATGTCGCTATTGACTGCTGCCTTAACATCGGATGATTCTCTGTCATCCGATACGGATAACGAATTAGAAGAATACGAAGATGAGAAGGAGAACCCTCTAGCCAGCTCAAGACCAACAATGATAAATGATAGTAGTACGATGAGCAGGTTATCATCCTACAAGGTTACCCCAACGAGCGTTCTAAGCGTAGACGATCAAATTGTTGCACCAGAAGAAACAGAGTTGGACCACCTACTGGATCACGCCTCCGCAATGCCGTCCTCCAGACTGCATTTGATAGAGACCCCTCTAGACCATGTCTCAACACACTCAATGACTACATCGAAGACAACGTCCAAATGAAAGAAACATCGCCACATATATATATATATATATATATCGTGATCTCTCAAAACTTTTTTACAGCATGCCCAGGAGACTTCCTCCTGAGCTGGTTAGATAGCATTTTATTAATAGAACATCATTAGAAATTATTGCCGTTTACAATAGTCATAGAGATAGATGTAATGGATATCAAAAGTTAAACCTGGCGTAATGTTTAAAGTAACAGAATACGAACCTTACCCGGAATTCAAAATTTCGCGGATTCTTCAAACGAGACCTAGGGGTGTTTCTGAGTGGAAGCGTTGTGAATATTCTGGAAAAAGTACGAAAACCGAAACTTTCGGATGTTTTGGGCTCATCGCCTATAAATATTATATCACAGCGCATTGTAGTCCTTGCGTGTAGAATCGTTTCCTTCCTTCTTATGATACCGTTGACATAACTAGAAGTGGATGTCGGAATTGCACTCGTGCTATTTAATTGTCTGTTGATCAGGGATTGAGGGTGATACTATAAATTTGTATTCAAAAAGCAATAAGAAAAAAATAAAATAAAATAAAGCATACATTGTTCGCATATGGTCAAGACTACACATCTATATGATCTATTGAACATACACGCGACGGCATCGCAGTCGGAGATTAAGAAGGCCTTTCGTTTGGCGGCGTTAAAGTACCATCCAGATAAGAATAACCACAGTGAGGAGTCGAAAGAGAAGTTTCAAGAGATTTCTAAGGCCTACGAGGTATTATCTGATGAGAGGAAGAGGTCATTGTATGACGCGTATGGCACGGTTGATGAGGCAGCGATTACGGGTAATCATATGTCTTCGGATGACGACGATGCCATGCATGACTCGTTTTTCAGCCATTCAGGTTCTGACCCTTTGCATATGTTTGGTGCCTCTGCTGGCGATTTGTTTGCACAGTTTTTCAATAACTCCAGCAGTGGTCCATCGTTTGGATTTTCCCAAGGCAGCAACAGTAAATTTGATAGATCCTCCTCTGGTGGGTTCGCCCGGCGTGACGACATGAGGACGGGACCCGATATCAAGCATTACCTGAAATGCACGTTATCAGACCTATATGTTGGCAAGAAAACGAAGTTAGGGCTGAATAGAATGAGGATATGTACCCATTGTGATGGTAAAGGTGGTATGCAGACAGTCGCATGTAGAACGTGTAACGGTCAAGGTGAGGTAGTCAAAACGCGGCGTTTGGGGCCGATGGTCCAGACTGTCAGTTCCACTTGTAACAGTTGTAAAGGCACAGGGACATACGTCAGAAAGAATGATATATGCCCTCAGTGTGGTGGTTCCGGAGTCTACAAAGAGAGGAAGATCTTTGATGTTGAAGTGATCCCCGGTATGTCTAATGAGCAGATGATTATATTGTCAGGTGAGGCAGACGAGGTGTTAGAGACGAGTCATGGCTTGATGAAGGTGCATCCTGGTGATGTTGTTATTGTAATAGACGTCGTACGAGATAAGAAATACGAAATAGTCAACGAGCATGACTTGGTACTGCGTAACTGCCGTATCCCATTGAAGACGTGCCTCTGTGGCGGCGACGTATACATTGAGGGCCATCCTTCTGGGAAACTTATCAAGCTAAGTATAATACCGAACGAGCTGTTGAAGACGCAGAAATTCAAAACAGTAGAGGGGCTAGGTATGCCTAAACCGGCCAAGCAGTACGGGACCGCCAACAGCAGCACCACGTCTTCAGAGATAGAAGGCTATGGTAACCTCTATGTGCAGTTCGAGATCAAGTTTCCGGATAAATTAGAGGACGAGACCATCTCAAAGCTGGAACAAGTTTTGAATGGCGACGCCAACATCGCACGGGAGACCGAAAACGACGCCAAGAGACTCGACGATATAGTCACAAACGGAGACGGCACAGTAGAAGTGGAGGAACATGTACTAAGTGACTTTGTTCCAAACTACAAGGAATTCAAAGAGTACAAACGCGACCGCTCAGAGAGCGCCAGAAAACGAAAGAGAAACGACAATTACGACAATAACGACGACTGCACTGTGTCATAGACAAGTGTATTAAATAGCTACCACATTGTATATATGTATATATGACTGCAATGTATGATGTGATGTGATGCACACGGTGCAGGTGATTTCGGAGATTTCAACCCGGCAGCCGGGTAAACCAATGCGTTTTCCTCAGAAAAGCCCGCACAACACCCGTAAATATTACCTAAACATCGCGTATTTTTCTTTTTTTTTGCTGAAGGGGAAAAGCAAGAAGGGAAAAACTGAAAAGCAATAAAAACATAAAAAAAGATTCTTGAAATTGGCTATTTCTGCCCAGCAATACATTGGTTTCTTTATTGGCATCTTGTTCATACTGGCTGAGAGATTGACAACGACAAGTGGTTTTTGATATTATATCCGGGAGGAAGGATACGTTGAAGTTTCGAACCGAACTAGTTGTTTTTTTTTTCAGTTTAATATAGAAAATTAAGGATAATAGCTTAATTCTTATGTGTTATTTTGTTTTGTCTCTTGAACGTTAATAAGATTATCATAATGCCGACAAATGGCCTTCCGAATGGGTCATATATTCCTTCTTTAGAGCTGCCACCTGCGTCTAATGCTGGTAATGACAGCACTACAAATAACAATACTCATAGTGCCAAGCAATCTATAAGAGCCAGACCGAATATGAATATGAGTTGTACAACTGATGATAGAAATATTTATAGCCAGAGGTCTGGTGACTTTCTTAAAGTGTCGCCGAATCTTTTTACACCGGAGAGGCTTTATTTGTTTGATACTTTGGATCTCTACTTGACTTTGATCAAGACCTCGAAGACAGTGCAGTTAGGTGATAGATTGGGGAATTTAAGTTGGCGTATTTTAAACAAAGCACTTTTACGAAATAAGGATATTAACTCTTCTAAAAAGAGAGATGGTGTTAAAAATATGTTCCACATACTGAATCCTATGAACAATAATAATAGCACGCCCAATAATAATAACAATAATAATAGTAATAATAATAATTATAGTAATAATAATTCTAAAGCGCATAATAGTATAAACAATACGAATAGAAAACCCATTCCGCCACAGGACCAGGTACGAACAAATGAGAGTAAAACGAGAGTGCCGGTGGTATTACCCATGGAGAACTTACACAGCAATAATTGTAAACCGGCCAAGAATAAGAGCACTGAAAATCTACAAAGGACTGGGTCTCAGCCAGATAACCAACAGCATCTAGTCAAAGAGAGACAGCACAAATCTATGACAGCCTTGTTCCAAAAGCATAAACAAACCGAGAGATCAATAGTCCATACCAATAGTGGTGATGGCCATAACAATCCAAGAATGCATTACAGCAAGCAATATGCACAGATACAGCAGGCCAATAAGAAAGAAAATCCACAGATGATTGTTACTGGGTTTGACACAAACATGGTTATAGTGAGGAAAACTACGACAAATGGATCCTTACAAAATAAAAGAAGTAAAAGTAGATCAAAGTCGCCGGCAGACATTACTACTCAAAAAGCAACGCATAAAAGAACCACTTCAAATACCTCTTCAAGCTCTACTAAACATGACAATTCTAATAAACACAGCATTTTTAAGCATGAGTCCCTTTTTGGTAAACCGAAAAAAGTACTAAATAGTCAGGATAATGAAAGGGGCAGAAAGGACAATAAAATATTCTTTAGCAGTGAGGATGAAGACGAATCTGATTGGGACAGTGTATCAGATAGTTCAGAGTTTTATACAGATGACATTGATGAGGATGACGATGGTGAGAACTATAATGATGAAGACGACGACCAGTATTACAAAAAGCAATGGGACAAACTTCTTTTCTCGAAAGCGAATCACGTTGAAAAGAAGACAAATTCTGCATCGCCAGAATCTCTGGACAATTTACATCCATTGGATAAGATTTATTCCGCTAATCAACCTCAACAGTTACGTAGGAGTCTGTTGAGCGGATTGTTTCATAATGAAAGCTCTAATTCAAATTCAAAATATAATAAGGAAAATAATGATAGTTCTGATAAAGTTAACCAAATATCACGTCAAGGATCAGTTTCTTCATCTATATCTTCACCAAACTATCCAATCAATTCATCAACGCACAAGCCAATTATAGAGGCTACGAATATTACTGCTGTTGGATCGGTCACTCCACCGCAAAATTCTTTCATTGAACCATCACAGTTCATAAGGGAAGCCTTAACAAGGTCAACATCAAACATACATTCAACAACATCAAGACGTGGAAGTTCAAGTAGTATTGTTTCCAGCACTACAAGTGCTAGATATCAACATGAGTCGAATGCACCATTGACTGCCCAAACGTTGTTGCCAACCGCCTTAGCGACACACATGTTCTTACCAAATAGTGTGCAGCAACAGAGGCAGGCAGTTGCTGCAAATGTTGCACAACGTGAGGGCAGAAGACTGACTAGACGCGAATCGATGGATATACCGATCAAGAATGTAAAGAACTCCGCGTTAAAAACAAGAATGGAGATATCAGAAGAGGAAAGATACCAGAGAACACACAACTCTAGGCGACATAAATAAAATTAAGCTTTACTGCATTTACATTTTTTACTACCTTCGGTAATGTTTCCTTTCCTTATTCATATTAAGCACTCAATGATGATAATGGTTTGCCCTTTTTTTTTAGTGTTATGAAACAAATGCCCAATTTTAATAGATAATAACATTTATATTTAACTTAGCCATAGTTAATTCAGTAGTACTTATGACAACATCATCATTGAAATTAGCTTGATTTTGAAATTTTTTAATTTACTGAAAATTTTCAGTAAAAAAGAAAATTTTTGCGATGAGCTTAAAGATATAAAGAAATACTAAATTGATTTAACTTCAGTAAAAGAGGTATTGATAGCAGTGTTTTATTTAAATTAACCATTGTTGCTTGCCCGAACTGTATTGATAAAAGTATATATCTAATAGAATTACTATGTTGAGAAAGCAGGCCCGTGAGAGAAGAGAGTATCTTTACAAGAAGGCTCAAGAACTACAAGAGACACAACTTCAGCAGAAGAGACAAATAATCAAACAGGCCTTGGCACAAGGTAAACCACTACCGAAGGAACTCGCTGAAGATGAACAGTTGCAAAAAGACTTTAGGTATGACCAGACTATGGCTGATAACGATGATGACACAGGTATCGATGATGAGTATGCAGCCAGCAGTGGTATCGTGGATGCACGGGTGATAGTTACTACTTCCAGAGACCCTAGTTCGAGGCTAGCCCAGTTTGCGAAGGAGATCAAGCTTCTTTTTCCAAATGCGGTTAGACTTAATAGAGGTAACTATGTGATGCCAGACTTAGTTGGTGCGTGTCAGAAATCTGGCACCACAGACCTAGTTGTACTGCATGAGCATAGAGGTGTCCCAACATCTTTGACCATTTCACATTTCCCATACGGTCCAACAGCATTCTTCAGTTTACACAACGTTGTTCTAAGGCATGACATTGTAAATGGAGGTAACCAAAGTGAGGTGAATCCACATCTGATATTTGACAACTTCACGACACCATTAGGTAAAAGAGTAGAGACTATTTTAAAGCATTTATTCCCGGCAGGGCCCAAGAAGGACTCATCCAGAGTGATAACATTTGCTAACAGAGGTGACTTCATAAGTGTTAGACAACATGTCTACGTTCGCACAAGAGATGGTGTGGAGATGGCTGAGGTAGGGCCTAGATTCGAAATGAGACTATTTGAACTAAGACTGGGTACGCTGGAGAATAAAGATGCTGATGTTGAATGGCAGCTGAGAAGATTCGTGAGAACAGCTAACAGAAAGGACTACTTATAAAGGTTTATCTTCAATTTCTTTCCTTTTTTTTCCTTTATATATAGCATCATTTGTTTGAATTAATAAATAGCATCAACAAAAGGATATGAATCTTGAAGCCATATACTTAAATATTGGGTTGAATTCCTGATTATTATCAATTTATATATATGTTTACTATTTACCCGGCATTATAATAAAGTGTGTTTTATTTATTGGACATTGTCATCCTTAAGAGACCTGATCTCTATACCATCTTGTTTTAGCCAGAAACTGGTGAGCAAAGCTGGTTTGTTGAAGTTCCGCCGCCGTAGAATGTTTTTTTGTGGGAGATATAAGCTGAGCAATGTTGTGCGACAGGTTTTGAGGGTCAGGTATTCTTCGAAACTGGCGATCGATTCCAGTAATCTGGACTTTTCTAGGCGAAACGATGAGATACTCAAACTCCTTCCGAAATTCTACCCATCTATGACAGAGCTGAATAATAGCAATGTGTTGAGAATAAGCGAGTTTAGGCAAAGATTTGGTGCTATGGAGGAATCTAAACTAAATGCTATTGATGATAATGTGACCATCAATGGTAGGATTAAACATATACGGTTTTCAGGTAAGAAAATGGCATTTATTGATTTGGTTGAGGATTCCAAAGACGTTCAATTGATTTTTAATTATAATGAGATCGCAGATGAAGAATTTGAGTCAAGATTGACGTTCTTGAAAAGAGGTGATTATATTCAATCCTATGGTGTGCCGAGGCTCTCAAAGTCAAAGTTAAAAAACCTCTCCCTGCGTTGTACGAAGCTTCCTACTATACTATCTCCAGCACAAATGTCCCTGCCCATGAAATTGACCGACGTAGTAAAAGCAAACAGTAATAAGGTGGTAAACTATCAGGTTAACGGGATTGGCATCCTACTGATAAGAAACTCAATTATTAAATCTATACGTAAATTTCTAGAGGAAAAAGAATTCATTGAGGTAGAGACACCTATAATTTCTTCCAAGAGTAATGGTGCAATTGCCAAACCGTTTCAAACCTCTTCAAAAGACTTCGAAGAGCTGTTATTGAGAGTAGCTCCTGAATTGTGGTTAAAAAGGTTGGTGATTAGCGGATTGAGTAGAGTTTATGAAATCGGTAAATCCTTCAGAAATGAAGGTATTGATGGTACACATAATCCGGAGTTTACCACACTAGAGTTTTACCAGTCATACGCATCGATGGATGCATTAATTGATATGAATGAGAAATTGTTTAAACAAATAATTGAAGACATATTTGCAAATGAAGCTTTACATGAACATATTCCGCAGTGCACTTTTGATTTAAGAGCTACATTGGAAAGGAATCATTGGAAGTTTCAGAAAATTGAGTTCCTGCCGACGTTATCCAAAGAACTGGATGCCGATCTAGATGTGATAGATATTGAAGACCCGGAACAGTTGATGAATGCAATTCCAGAACATATAAGAAAGGTTCATTTTGGACACGGGTTGAATTTATCTTCATCACAAATTCTAAACAAATTATGTGCAACATTAATCGAAGATAAATATTGTAATTCCTTACTACCAACATTGATATTTCATCATCCGACGGTAATGTCGCCGTTAGCAAAAAGTAACCCATCAAATCCGAGAGCTACTAAGAGATTCGAGCTGTTTATAAACGGAAGAGAATATACCAATGCATATGAGGAAGAAAATTGCCCACAATTACAGCTACAGAAATTTGAGCAGCAAGCACAGATGAAAGAGGATTTCAAGGACAACGAAACGCTGGACTCAGTCGATATTGAGTACGTCAACTCTATGAAATGGGGGATGCCCCCAATTGGTGGATTCGGTCTTGGTATTGACCGTTTATGTATGTTGCTCTCAGGAGCCAAGAGAATAGAGGAGGTATTATCATTCGGATCAATAGACGATGTAAATAGACAATAGAAGTAAACTGGGTCATGTAAATAGAGCACATTATCTTCTGTTATATAACACATCACAACTTGTTTTTGATTTCCTTTTTTTCGCGTTTTATTCAGTGAATTCCGCGTTATGAAATGTGCTCATCGATATTGTAAACATTAGTGAAATGTTAATGAAATATTTGATTAAAAACCAGGTCTGAAATAGTAATTGATTACTGGTGCACATAGATAATAACCAATACAAGAAATGACGATTGATAGTACGTTACCTCCAACGGTTCAAGAATCCCTGGGCTCATTAAAAACCAAGACGTACTACTCAGCTGTGCCAGAGTCATTGAAGAATGCAAGCTCGCCGATAATATTGGGTGTTGATGAAGCTGGGCGTGGGCCTGTTATGGGACCAATGGTATACGGGATCAGTTACTGCACGAAGGCGTACCAGGATAACATTTTGATTCCAAACTACTCGTTTGATGATTCTAAAAAATTGACTGATCCAGTACGCCGCCAGTTGTTCAAGTTAATGTACGAGGGTGGCATTTCAGAGGTAGGTTACGCGACCACTGCCATTACTCCCTTCGATATCTCTACCGGCATGTCCCGTTACCCACCATCGCGCAATTACAACTTGAACGAACAAGCACACGATGTCACAATGGCTTTGATCCAAGGTGTCATGGACAGAGGAGTGGAAATAGACCACGTATATGTTGATACGGTAGGTCCACCGCAGTCGTATCAGAAGAAACTAGAGACCCGATTCCCTACAGTGAAATTTACAGTGGCCAAAAAGGCGGATTCAATATACTGTGTGGTCAGCGTTGCCAGTGTGGTGGCCAAAGTCACCAGGGACTTGTTAGTTGAAAGCTTGAAAAGAACACCTGCGGAAATAACTGGGTCAGGCTACCCATCAGACCCGAAAACGGTCGCCTGGCTGAAATCAAACCAAAAGCCATTGCAAGGCTGGCCCATAGATATGGTCAGATTTTCGTGGCAAACTTGTCAAACTCTCCTGAACGACAAATCAACAGGAAGCATATCTATCAAGTGGGACGAGGATTACACGAACACCAAACGTAAACTTGTTCCGCAAACAATCCAGGACCCAGATTACTTCAAAAACCCAATCACCCTAGATAACTGGTTTATCAGGGATTAATATATATACATATATATAAACTTTTAAGAAGATCTGCGCTCCAATATATACAATATCTCTAAATACTTGACCGTTATGGTGTATAATAAATATTATAACACTAGACGAAATTATGCGTGTCGCCGTACGGCTGATTTTTTATTTCAATAATTTTTTTCTTCTTGGATACGCCAGGGGTTTGGGAAATTGGGATTCAAGAAGCAGTGTAAGGGATTAAGTTCGAAATAAGATCTTGTGTATCTATAACTTTACGCACAGTTATCAGAGGAACCATTTGGGATCAGGCATTTGAAAGTTGATTGCAATTGAACATTAGGTTGTCGTTGATTTTTTTTGAAGTATTTGTTTGAAGGTGGGAAAATACAGCAAAACACAAAACAGGAAGCATATAAATTGACTATATTCTAATTGCAGGAGAGTTAATATTTACCATATAAAAATATTCTGTGATAACTGACCGAAAAAAAAAAGAGAGAAAGTAAAGCATAATGTCTGCATTTTTGAGGGCTTTGCCAAGAACCGCTAGGGCGTCATTAGTTAGAACTCGTATTACACCATTCCAATTGAGATTGTATGCGTCTTATCCGTCGCATACCGTGATTGGTATGCCAGCTTTGTCTCCTACCATGAGCCAAGGTAACATAGCTGTTTGGAGCAAAAAGGAAGGTGATGCGTTGGCGCCAGGTGATGTTTTGGCCGAAATTGAGACTGATAAGGCTCAAATGGACTTTGAATTCCAAGACGAGGGTTACTTGGCTAAAATTTTGGTTCCTGAAGGTACTAAAGACGTTCCTGTGAATAAGCCAATAGCTGTCTATGTGGAAGATGCCGATGACGTGGCTGCTTTCAAGGATTTCACTATTGAAGATGCAGGTGGATCATCTCAGGCCGCTGCGGCGCCTGCTGCTGAGGAAAAAGCGAAGACTGAGGAGGTAAAGGCTGAGGTCAAATCTGAACCAAAGAGTGGGTCTAAGGCTAAGACAACCGCAGCCCCAGTTTCATCTGGCGATAGGATCATTGCATCCCCATTGGCTAAGGTCATCGCTCTGGAAAAGGGTATCTCCTTGAAGGGCATTAAAGGTACTGGTCCACGTGGTCGTATCACAAAGGATGACGTTGAGAAATATCTGGAAAGCGCACCAAAGAAGCCTTCAGCCGGTAGTGCAGTAGCAAGCGCTCCTTCTGGCTCCCTAGGAGGTGCCTCTTATGAAGATATCGAGATCACTAATATGAGAGGTATCATCGGAAAGCGCCTTCTAGAATCTACACAAGGCACACCATCCTACATTGTGTCCTCCGATATATCTGTCTCCAAGTTGTTGAAACTAAGAAAATCTCTGAACGCTACTGCCAAGGACCAATACAAACTATCAATCAATGATATATTGATTAAAGCTGTGGTGGTTGCCGCTAAAAAGGTGCCAGATGCGAACTCCTACTGGCTAGAAAACGAAGGTGTCATCAGAAGATTTAAAAACGTTGATGTCTCTGTTGCCGTCGCTACGCCAACAGGTCTATTGACTCCAATCGTTAAAAATGCTGAAGCTAAGGGTCTAGTTGAGATCTCCAAGGAAGTTAAGGAACTTGCCAAACGCGCCAAAATTAACAAGTTAACACCAGAAGAGTTCCAAGGTGGAACTATTTGTATCTCCAACTTGGGTATGAATCATGCCGTCTCTATGTTTACCTCTATTATCAACCCACCACAGTCTACCATCTTGGCTATCGGTACTACTAAGAGGGTTGCTGTTGAAGATGCCGGCGCTGAGAATGGTATTGCATTTGATGATCAAATTACAATTACAGGTACCTTTGACCACAGAACCATCGACGGCGCCAAGGGTGGTGACTTCATGAGGGAGTTGAAGACTGTCATTGAAGACCCATTGCAATTATTGCTTTGATTGTATATTGATGATTTGTACGAATGAGCAATCCCTTTTCTCCTCCTAATTCCCCGATATGCAGCAATATAAAAAGTAGTAAGGCCCTTCGAGGTAGTTATATTAAACCCTAGTGCCTATTCGATAATTGATATTCTATAATATAATATAATTAATAAAAAATTCTCAGTGTATGTTACTACATGGCTGTTTTTTGATAGTGTAAATTGTATGATACTGTTTTATTGCTTTAAGTATATAGAACATTCACTAAATACCATACATATGGTGGTTAGAATTATCTGGACGTGACTTTCGTGATTTTGGATACACAGTACGTATATAATTTTTTTTTTTTTGCAATCCCGTTCGCTATGGAGTGAAAAAAAAGGAAAGCCAATAAATAGATGACAATATATAGTTCTGATTAAACAGAACTCGACAAAACAAACAGACAACAGTACAAAAATTTTAGAACAATGATGAAGTTCCTACCATCTTTTATCCTAAGTGATGAATCTAAAGAGCGTTTCAATAAGATTCTTGATCTAACCCAAAGAGTCGCCCATTACGGTTGGATTCCATTTGTTTTGTATTTAGGATGGGCTAGTACTGCGAACAAACCAAATATTTTCAACTTGTTGTCTCCATTACCAAGTGTTTAAATTACATCAAATTCATGTGTTAATGAATCGACGTAAATGAATGATTCGATATTTTTTTATTTTTTTTTTTGCATTTCCCATTCTACACTCATGTACATATTTCGAATTTTTAAACACCAACCATGCAATGAAAAGGGTCACATTTTGATCTATTGTCTAAATAATGGTTAGTTTTGTTTCCCTTTATCACTTGTATAATTGACCATTGTTTTATTGTCGCTCCTAAATAATTATAATATACAAACTATAACTTTATATTTTTTTAACTACTACTATTTATTAAAGGATCCACGATATTATATTAAATATGTTTTTACCGTTTTTATTTGATTTCACCTAGCAATAGGGTAGTAAGTATTATACGTATGTCTTTTTACTTTTAGAGATGAAAGGGTAAAATGT
This sequence comes from Nakaseomyces delphensis CBS 2170, assembly GCA_001039675.1. Classification (NCBI taxonomy): domain Eukaryota; kingdom Fungi; phylum Ascomycota; class Saccharomycetes; order Saccharomycetales; family Saccharomycetaceae; genus Nakaseomyces; species Nakaseomyces delphensis. The sequence continues at coordinate 23,155 of CAPT01000052.1, forward strand.
TTATAGTATAATATAAAATAAAGGTGGGATTTTTTTAAATGGTTTATATTTGATTTAAAAATTTGAATTAAAAATTTTTAGTTATATTCGTTTGTTTTGTTTATGTTGTTGTTGTTTGAGCTTAAAGAAGTAGAAGAGGATAGATAGATGCACAGTGGTTATAAAAAAATTAAAATGCTTAATAACCTAGAGCAGCCAACTTCTTAGCGGCATCGGATTCAGCAGCAGCAGCGGAAGCAGCGGTAACCTTCTTGTTGAAGGCTCTCTTCTTGGCGTAGTACTCAGCAGATCTGACCTTTCTCTTTTCTTCCAACTTGGCGACAACGTCTTCGTATTTCCAGCCGACGGAAGTGGACAACTTAGCAAGAGTGGTGTACTTTCTACCTGGTTTCAATCTCAAGACTCTCAAAGCTTCTGGGACCACAACTCTCTTCTTCTTATCGTATGGAGGTGGGACACCTTCGAAGACCTTTAATCTTTCCAAAGCAGCCTTACCACGGGCAGTCTTGTGGGAGATCATACCACGGACAGCCTTGTAGAAGATTCTGGATGGAGCTCTGAAGTGGAATGGACCACGGGTCTTGTTGAAAGCAGTAGCCTTTCTCAAGAAGTCGTGGTACTTCAACTTGTTTCTGAAGAATTCACCAGAGATGTTCAAGGCTTCAGCTCTGACAAGAACGATCTTTTGACCGTTCAATAGTTGTTTAGCAACAATAGAAGCCAAACGACCGACTAAGTGACCCTTAGCTATTTTTAAAAGTATTATCATTTTTCAATAATCAGAAATGAAAAATAAAAGTTCTTTGTTAGTAAAAAAAAAAGGTTCCATAGCAAGTTATAATATAAATCCAAAAGTTCCAGAGTGAAATAACGTTTTAATATCATTTAGTTATTCCATAAAATCCATTTTTTTCTTCCCATCCTGTGTTGTGTATTTTCATATTTCCTATCCCTCTACTGCTGAAAAATCCCCATATTTTCAAAAAGCTCTTCATCCTATTTCTATCCTTCAATTGCCAGTATCTATTTCCTATTAATTATCCAGCTGTGTGACATATCGATCATCGCTTATTTTCTATTATATTTTTTTTTTTTCACTCTGGTTTTGGTTTAGTTCTTAAAGTATTTATCTAACGTACCATCAATTACAACGACTTTTTCGAAAGTAGACATCTTTATCTCTTCTTAGGTTGTGGTTTTCTTAGTGTTCTCTTGTAATAGATAATATCAAGTTATATGGCTATTTTAAACAAATATGATATTTCAAGATTTTTTTTTATTTTTTGGCAAGATACCTTACGGACAGACAGAGAAGACGTTCAATGCACAGAGGAAACATGGGGGCAGGATTAGCCATTTCGCGAAACGACAAGAGTTTAGAGCAAGTGAAAACAAAAGGAAACAATGAGGAAACCGCTGAACAGAGTGGGCTGGTGGGACCAGAGGGGGGTGGGAGGGGGGCCTTAGGCTCGGGGTGCCAAACCACTTCGCCTAGAGACTCCGCCTAGAGGCTCTGCCTAGAGTCTCTAGCCAAGCAGGACTGTAGAGGCGAGGGAAGAGAGAGCTAGGCAGGCCAGCACCAGTCTAACTCCTCCCCGTCACTAGCCCTTGCCCATGCGAAAGTAAATAGAGGGACAACTGCATTGCACTACACTACACTACACTGTACCACACTACACTCCCCTCGCTAGGCTCGCTAGGCTGGGGGAAGAGTAGTGTAGTGTAGTTCGCGTCCTCCACCGTCGGTCCCCCCTACCCGGGGACCAGCCTAAAAATTTCCAGGTCTAAAACCCTCTGCCCAGCGGGGGAAAATGTCAAAAGAAAAAGTAACAGAAATCTGCCGAGTTCTGGTGTACGGGTGGGTAGAATGGTGTACGGATGCACCAGTCACAAAATCGAGATACGTACGTGGTGATATGAAAATTTGTCCGGGTAAAACTTTTTTTCTGGCATCGCCGTCCCCTTTTTTTTTGGTTTCTGCCTGTTTTGATATGAATCAAAAATGCTGAAATCTTACGTTGATAGTGAGATGTAAAATATGATATGTTATTTCATGCATAACCATATATAAATGTTTTCATGTGTAATTTGATGAATAAAGAAGTGAAATGAAGAAAAAAAAATGAAAAATACTACTGTGTTAATATATATAAGATGATATCGATGATGAAAAAAAAAAAAATAATAGTCCCCTTTTTTTTGTTTTCAAAAATTTCCTTATTGGACAATAGTTATTTTGGCGCTATCGGTGTCCAGTAATAGACCTTTACTCTTTCTTGAATCGTCTGAGGCGCTTCCATCGCTTCTTCTGTTTTCCAGTCTCTTGAGCGGCGAGGACGTGATTTCTTTGTTATCCACATCAGGCATGTTTACTGTGAGCTCTGGTACTTTATCGGGTTTCGGTAAGGTTTCCGTGGAGGCCTTGGGATCGTCGTTGCTCCCTAGCGCTTCGTTATTCCCTTTGTTCAGGTCGTGGTCCAGACTGAACTTGGGTGTGTTGTTGACAGAACTGAACAGCAAAGAGTTCCAGCCGTTGGGCGAGCTTTTGTACTGGGAAGACTTCGCACTGCCAAAATTTGCGGGTGTGAGTCTTTCATGTAGAGTATTCAGACCTTTCTGAGTGGGGTCCTGCAACGTTGGGGCAGAGTCAGATTTCCTTAGGTTATCATTGTAGCCAGGCACGTTTGGTCCTAGTTGTTGAGATATCGCGTTGAGGCCATTCCCTAGACCGTTGGCGCTGCTCTGCGACGGGGAGATATTTGTCTGGGCGCTGCCTCTCTCTGGTGTATAGGCCTCCATGGCAGTGACATGAAACGTCTTCGTTGGTGATCTCAGCAGAGAATCGTATGAAGGTGAGATGTGCGGGTTGTTTGCAGAGAGAGAATTTGCTGAAGGCGGATTCAGATTCGCAGACGATGTCGATTGCTGTGCGGTAGGTAATGGTAAATTCTGTAATCCAGAAGTGGTGATGCTTGGCAAGCTCGGGATACCCGTATTTATTTGGCTGGGTTTGCTGAAATTGGAAGAAGCATTTGTAAAGGAAACTAATGCATTGTTAGTAGGGTTCTTCCGTGCCAAGTTGTAATTTGTTGGGGGTTCCAGGGGTTCTTTCGCCCGTGCTTGTACCTGTGTCGCATAATTATGGCCCTGTTCGGTTATTGTAGGTGGTAATAATTGCATCGCGTTTCTTTGGTTCCCGATCATATTGTATTTATCAAACCCAATGTCTGGATGGCTATCAATTGAACTCAAAGAATTTTGACCGCTATTGATTGTACTCATTGTTCCACCACTACTTGTGCTAGACTTTTTGGAATGTTTTTTCGACACTCGTTTATCTTCAGCTATGTATTCATTGTTGTACGAAGGTTGTGTCGGAAGACTGTTAAATTTCGACATGTGTAATTGTAACTGTCTTGAAACTGAAGACCCTCTTCTAATTTTGTTTCCGTTACCGCTGTTCCATTTTTGCAAGAATTCATCCTGGTAGTCCTTACTAATTCTCCATTTCATACCTTTGCCTGGTTCATTGGGTCTTCTAGGCACTTTTTCAAATGCCTTATTCAATGATAAATTGTGACGAATAGAGTTTTGCCAACCAGTCTTTGCGAAACGATAGTAGGCATAATGCGATGCAATGTATTTGTATATGTCAGCCAGAGATATGACACCTTCTTCTGTTGACAGTATTGCTTGTGTTATCATGGTCGCGTAAGAATAAGGTGGCTTGATGTTTCTGTTTTCATCTCTTGATAAATCAGATGCGAAGTCTAGAGACTGTGGGAAATCATTCATAGTTCCTATGTTGGAAGCCATCATCGAGTTACCTCCCATACTGATGTTACTATTCGAATGGCTTATTTTTCTGTTTGTGGTATTGTTGTTGTTGTTGTTGTTGTTGAAATTGTTGCCGTTGTTCACAACCTGAGTGCTGCCGGCACCCAAACTCCCGACACCTGTGACCGGTGTAGCAGCTGTCCCGTAAAAATTCGGTGTCCCGTCACTCAGATTCAATGAAGATCCGCTACCATACATCTTAAAGGTCCTGATCTGCTGACCGTTCTGTTGTCGTGACAGTTCATTATGAGTCCTCACGTAGTTCGATTCGCGTATTACCTCCTGCAACAGCGGGTTATCCTGGACATTCGAGCCGTCAACGCCATAAATACTAACCAGTGTGGGCATCAAGTTTTCCAAGCATTCCTGCGGGATGAAGGGTTCTTGATCCGGCAGTATGAACATCATCTGCGTACCACCGATATCCAGTATCGTACCAGAAGACAACTTGATACTGGGGGCATCTGGGCCTGCTTCGACCCTATGGAAGTTGACTTTTGCACCGTTACGACCCGCAACTTGCAGCTCCCACCTCCCGTAAGGTATGTTAAACTTAATGCTCGCGTGTCTCCGAGAGACCACCTTGGCAGGGCCCAGATCTATGTCTATACGAGACTCGTCCTCCTTAGTCGCGGCATTGCCGTTGAGATCAGTGTGTCTGCCTATCGATATCTCCAGATCCTTCACATAGTACGTCCAGTCCCTACCCGATATCTTCGCATACGCCTGCACCTCGGTCGCGATATTCCGCCCGTTCGAGTACTGTTTCGCAACAGTAGTCGGCTGCGCAGGCACTGCCAACGCAGATATAACCGCATTGGTCAGCCCTTGCTGATTCCTAGCATTAGACATTATACTGTAGTCTCCTTCTCAATCTCTCTCTGTCTCAATCTCAAGCTCAATCTCTCTCTTTTTGTTTTCGGTATGTTTTATTCTGCCTCTCACCAGCCTTAGCGGTTATTACAAAGGGATCTTTTTTTCGATTTCCTTGTCTTCAGTTAAATGTCTAAAGCAGCCAGTTCAAGAAGACTTATTCTTTTGTTGGTCCTTCTGGCCTAGTGCTGGAGTTTTTCCATTTCTGTTTATTTATTTATTTATATTTTTTTCTCTCTCCTTGTGTGAGCGGTTTTTCCCTGCGACAAAAAAAATATCGTAAATAATCAAATAAAATAGAGAGTTCCTACGGCGTTTTCTGAGCATTTCAATATATAATAATATAATATATAATATAACAATACAATATAATGATGTATATACATTGTTGTCAAGTCATTCTTCGGAGTGCAAACCCGGGCACTGTGGAGGGGTCCATGAGGATGCCGGTCTTGAACAAGGTGATGTACTCGAGGTCGGCCTCGTCCTTGAGGCCGCCGCTGAAGAGGCCGTACTCCTGGTATATGCCGGCGACGGACCAACCCTGGAGCAGTTTCCGCACTATGCCGACGACCACGCCGACACGGTGCTTCCCTTTGTTGGAGTGCACCAGGATCGGGTAGTTCTCGACGTTGAGCACGAGCCGCAGGACGCGGTCCATCTGCGCATCGATCCCCGCGTCCCGGCACGAGTCCATGTGTATGTGGTGGTAGTGTATCCCTTGCTCTGCTAGGAACTCGCTGTACTCGGGCATCGGCTCCGCCTTGTCCCCGACGTACACTATCGTCTTCAGGTGCAGCTGGTCCCTGATGAAAGCGTAGTTCAGCGGCATCGGGTAGCCCGACCGGTACAGCGAGACATCCGTGCTCACAACAGGAGCAAAATTCAGCGGCGGTATATACGGGTTCTTGCCATCCATCCTTGCCCCTATTGTATTTGATATATGTATATATGATATAAATCACTGTGCAGTTCTATGAAAATAGATTAGACGGGCGGAATAAATCCAAAAACGTCCGGGTAGCAAGTGATGTCTGGTACAATTGAAATAGACACACATTACACTAAATATGCACTACATTACGCTAAATATACACTACATAATAAAACTATATTGTAATGTATTGTTGTATTGTGAAGTCTGCACTTTTTGGAAATTTGATTACTATACCCGATTAGGAAATATGTAAACACAATTGAAAAAAAAAAATTATTTATTTCAATTTTTGTGATATTGGAAACAATATTGGATTATCAAACGATATTATCAAACGATATCACTGACAAATATCCTTGAAAATATTATTGAAGATACAATTCAGAATACCTTTGAGATTATTAGGGAATTTGCGCTTAACCTCGGCACAATATACAGTTATGTCAAGAAGGAAAAGGGCGTTCACGGATGAACAGCTGATGCTGAAGGAGCGGGCGTTGCCGAAGCTGGTGACTACCGAGAGTAGTGCTGAGAGTAGTGTCGCAAGTAGTACTAGTGATACTAGTATCACTAGTACTACCAGTACGAGCAGTACGAGCAGTACTACCAGTACCACTGCCACTACTAGTATATCTAGTAGTCACAGTTCCGCAACTGTAACCACCGCAACAACTGCGACCACCGCAACCACTGCTTCCTCGGACACCTCGATAAGACCCACAGCCGTTATACTGCCCCCTAGTGGTGAGAATAACCCATATATATTCAGAACGCACGCACTGTCTGGAACAGTGTTCATAGCCGTGGGTGTCTGTGCCGGCTTCCTGTTTTTGGTGATCTTTGTGTGGTGGGCCGTCACCTCCTACTTGACATATAAGCGGACGAAGCGGGATTACATCGAAAGTATGGGGGCCGCGACGGAGAACAAGTACCATAGGGCCGCCCACGGGCACCACAACTCGATATTCAGCACTGCCAGTAGCGATCTGTACAGTTATGGAGACGACGACGAGAAACGGGCGTTGTCGATGGCTTCCACAGCGAAGGAGAGTCAGGTATACGATAAGGTAAAGAAATCTAGGCTGAGTTTCTTCGGTAACGAGGTTGCGAAGACACCCACAAGGAACGACTCGTGGGAATCTCTAACCGATGCGTACAACACGTTGCGAGCTGACGACGTCAAACCGTTTAACCCTGTTCAGGACGATATTCAGTACAACAGAAGGTCTCTTTTCATCTCACCCACTGTAGAGGTCATGAATATGCAACAACAGGAAAGTAACAATGTGTTTATAACGCCCAAAAAACCGAGAAACCCTTTCAACGAAAGCTATAACACGCCGTCCGTCCAGGAATTGAGTAAACCGGAAGAGGTTGCCATGTCTCCAGAGAGAACTCATAGAAAGACTCCATCAAGGGAGAAATACCATAGAAGAAATAAATCGTCGGTCAGCTTGTCTCCAACAAGGTCTCCAACGAGATCTCCAACAAGATCACCAACGAGATCGCCAACGAGATCGCCAACAAGAACCCAGACAAGAACACCCATTAGAAGCCACAGAAAGACACCGTCCATGTACCTTGAAGACCTATTAGACGACAACTTTTAATGGAACTGGTCTATTGACCTCCTTTTTTTGATTTCTACCCATTGATGAAAAAAATACTATAGGGAAGAAAATTGTATTGTTTCTTACTCAGCTCTGTTTCTCCACTGTCCCATTATGTTGTTGTTTTTAACTAAGCCATCATGAACATTCTATGTACCAAAAAAAGTAAAGACCTTGTTGGGCTGATCGCATATATTTGGATCGCAGTAATAAAAGTATCATTATGATTTTTTCTAGTCGAATGACAGCCCGTTAGGTAAGAACTGAGTTGAATGCAATCCCTTGACGTTTTTCATATTTGGAGAAAATAAGCAATTCCATTATTACCATAAGCTTTATAGGGATAATGTTTTATTTAAGAATTTCAATCAATTAACCTAAATACAACTGTCATTAACCCATGATCGTATCTACCATCAAGTTTTTGAGAATATATCACTTATTATCATGTAATTGTTTCTACCTTTTTTTCTTATTTTTATTTTTTCACTTAACAGAAAAACAAATAAAATATTGAATGTTACCAACTTTCTATAAAAATGCTTCAACATCAAAGAGACCCAATTAAGCAGCTGATTTGAATCCCTGAATTGTATTCAAAGAAAGAAAGAAATCAAGGCAATCACCACGTAGAAGAGACGGCTTAGAAATATACTGCATATCAATAACAGGACAACATAATAATAGATCCAGGTCGAGATATGTCACGAGACACTTCATTGGCACCACTGAAGGTTACAATTATCAGCGAACCCCCATTAAGAGACACTCCAGAGCCTATACTTGACAGTTCAAATTATGACCCGAGTGTTCCAATTGCGATTGATTTTGGATCTTACGAACTTCGGGCCGGTTATACTAGTGGTATAGATCCTGCAATGGTGTTTCCTAACCGATACTCGAAGTACCGAGACAGAAAAGTAAGTAAGTACTATACATGTGTTGGTTACGACGTGTGGTTAGATCAAACGGTCAGAGGCCAAGCAAGAAGCCCCTACGATGGTTCTATGGTAGTCAACTGGGATATGACTGAGGATATACTGCAGTACACATTTCATCACCTTGGTGTTCAACCAGATAACGGCATTTCGAATCCCATTGTAATTAATGAGAAGCTAGCTTGTATTCAATCCCAGAGAGTGAATTGGTATCAGACATTGTTTGAGTCATTTGGTGTACCAAAGGTATCCGTTGGTGTGGAGGGATTATTAGCATTTTATGGACATAATGACTGGAATTCTACTGGGATTGTGGTTGATAGTGGTTATGAGGATACGACTGTGATACCAGTTATTGAAGGTAGAGGTATCTTGTCAGATGCAAAGAGAATAAATTGGGGAGGTCGCCAAGCTGTGGATTACATGAGCAATTTGATGTATTTAAAATACCCTTATTTTCCAACAAAACTTTCAACTCTACAGTTCGAACAAATGTATAAGGACTACTGTTATGTATCTAATGACTATTACGAAGAGGTGAACGGTTACTTAGAATTAGATAATTTAGAGAAGAAGAATATTGTACTGGAGGCACAATTCACTGAGGTACAGGCACCACAAAAGAGTGAAGAGGAATTACGAATTCAGGCTGAGAAAAGGAAAGAAAGTGGTAAAAGGTTGCAAGAACAAGCAAGAATAAAAAGAAAGGAACGTTTAGTCCAAAAGCGGGAGGAGTATGACTATTTCTCTAAAGTGAAAGAACAATTGGAAGGTGAACCAAAGAAAAAAGTTCTTACTGTTCTACAAAACGCAGGTTTTGATGATGAGAGAGATTTCAAGAAATATTTATATAATGTCCAAAGATCTATTAAGAAGGCAGAGGCTATGGAATTGGCAGAAGCGGTCGATGATGTTGATGAAAATGAAAACATGGAAGGTAAATTTGAACTAGTGGATATCCCTGATGATCAATTAAATGAGGAACAAATACGTGAGAAAAAAGTGCAAAAATTATTGAAAGCGAACTACGATGCTAGGCAAAGAGCTAAAGAGGAGAAGGAAAGATTAATCGAAGAGGCAAAAGAAGAGAAGAGAAGAGAAGAGGAGTGGCGACAAAACGATTTTAAAGGCTGGCTGAAAGATAAGAGAGAGAAACTTAATGCACTATTGAAAAAGAGAAAGGAAAAAATGAAGCTGAAAGATGATTTGAAGGATCGTAAATCCCAAGTTACCCAAAATCGAATGAAAAATCTGGCCAATCTTGCTGAAGATAACGCAAGAGGAACCAAAAGAAATAGACAGCAGGCTACAATAGATAATGATCCAAATGATACTTTTGGTGCCAATGATGATGATTGGATGATTTATAATGATATTACCCAGAATCCTGAGGCTCTGGACGAAGCCATTGAAGATGAATATAAAGAAATAGTTGATTTAGAAGGTATTTTACTGGAATACGATCCGAACTTCACTGAGGAAGATACGTTAGATGCGCAATATGATTGGAGAAATTCAATCTTCCATCTATTTTTAAGAGGACCAAGACCTCATGATAGTGAAAATGTTCATGAACAGCACCAGTTACATCTTAATGTCGAACGTATTCGGGTCCCTGAAGTGTTTTTTGAGCCAATTATGGGGGGTCAGGATCAGGCAGGAATAACAGAACTTTGTGAAACCATGATCACTAGGAAATTTAACTCTACATCAAGAGAGTTAAGTGCACACGGTAAAGCGTTGGCAAATAATGTTTGGTTGACTGGTGGAAATGCTAAGCTACCTGGTCTCCGAGAAAGAGTAGTAAAAGAGTTTACGGAGTTTCTTCCAGCTGGATCCGCGATGTCAATAAATATAGCTGAAAATCCCTCACTTGATGTTTGGCACGGTATGCAAAAGTTGGCTAACAATAAGAACGATTTCGAGCAGACATTAATAACTAGAAAAGATTACGAGGAATGTGGACCAGAGTATCTGAAGGAACACAAATTAAGCAACTGGACTTACTTCGAATAAATTTGGATCAACATAAGATTCGCGTTTGGGTACAACTTTTACAAAGTAGTTAATATGATAGATAAAATTTTACATATGCAAAATAAGTGCGTGTTTTAATATACAATTCTTTTACCTATACCTAAAAATCAGAGAATACTATAGGGTGTGAAACATGAAAACATAATAAGTGAATGTATTTTAAGGCAAATTGTTGTCTTCTACTTCTTACCTGCTACTGCCTTTGGGTTTACACCTTTCTTTTTAAGCAGCTTGGATTTAGCCTTTTCCATATATTCTTTATCTTCCTCATCATTGAAGTTAGCGAAATCTTCGTGAATAATACCTTCATCAGCAGCCTCTTGTCTAGCAGCAGCTTCCTTTTCCTTCGCGGTGGCTTGGTTATCGTCGTGTGGAGATGGGGCAATCTTTTGGAACTTAGCAACAAAAAAGCCATCCACATTATAAGTATGTGGGTAGTATCTTCTAGTTAATTTCAGACTATTATGGAACGTCTTACCTCTGAAACTAGAGAAACCCTCCTTACCGATTTGAAGGCCAGTTTCGACTAGTTTAACATTTGGTCTTTTTCTTAGAGCGTAATCAACAACAGCTTCATCTTCTTCAACAGCAACAGAACAAGTAGAGTAAACAATTATACCACCATTCTTAGAGTTGGCATCTACGGAGTCAATTGCCGATAAAAGAAGTTGTTTTTGAAGATGTGGAATTTGGATAAAATCCTTCTCAGTACGGGAGACTTTGACCGATTGATCCTTACCAATAACACCGGTACCTGAACATGGCGCATCAAGTAGTACTCTGTCGAAACCACCAATTACCTTTGGGAATTCACGTGCATCATAGTTACAAACAATGGTGTTGGTACAACCTAGACGATGGATATTCGCAATCAACGACTTAGTTCTATTCTTATTAGCATCGTTGGCAAAAACACAACCAGTATTCTTCATCAATGCAGAGATGTAAGTGGTCTTACCACCTGGAGCTGAGGCCATATCAAGAATTCTTTCATTTTCTTGTGGGTCCAAAGCAACAACTGGTAAGAATGATGATGCAGCTTGTAGGATATAGTTACCTGCTAGGTACTCAGGAGTAGCACCGATAGGAACCTGGGAATCAAAAATTTGCAAACCCACCTTAGTCCATGGGCCGATAGGCTGTAGATTAACACCTCTGTTGACCAAAGCTTGGGCCAAGTCCCTTCTACTAGTCTTCAAGGTATTAGTTCTTATCGTGATAGGTCTGGCGATTTCGTTAGCTTCAAAGAATTCTAGAGCTTCTGCTGGTGAGAATAGATTAAACAATTTTTCAGCTAGAAATGGGGTGTAACCGAAATACTCGCAGATATCCTTTAACAATCTCTCAGTGTATTCGCTACGAGATCTACCCTCAGCACCCAAGTTTTTGAAATCTTCCAACACTTTAACAATCTCAATGATTCTAGTTCTGATGGAAGTTAAATCAGCTGGTTGTTGAGCCATCGCTTCTTCTTCTTCCTTCGATGGCAACACGTCTGCTCTTGGGTTCGCCATATGAGACTCCTTTAATTCCAAATCGGCTTCCTCGGCTTCCTCGGCCTCCTCCTCATCCAATTGTTTGGACAAATATTCCATGTTTGCTGCATTTAACTGTTCTAATTCTTCCTCATCCTCTTCCTCCTCATCAGAAAATACTGGTTTGGCATGCGCCTCGTCATCATCCTCATAGTCGTATTCTTGCTCCAGGTCAAATTCGTCCTGTAGTTCTTCGTCTAGATCTCCTTCAGAGGGAACACCTTCATCATCGTCATCAAACAGCGACTTCTTCGCTTTCGACAATTCCACGTAGTCAACCTCAGGCAGATCAGCAGGTTCTTCGAATTCTTCTTCTTCTGTACCTTTGCTCTTAGACTTTTTAGACTTCTTACTGCTCTTCTTGTACTCCTCGTCCTGAGTTCTCTTGGAACTCTTCCTGTCATGCGTCTCTTCATGAGTCCTCTTGGAGCTCTTCTTCTTCTCCTTCCTCTCTTTCTTAGCTAGAAATTCATCCAAACTTGGTGGAGCAGCTTGCTTAAACTTGGAACGACCTTTACCCATTGTACAACTTTTACGTGTTGTTGTTGATTTACCTGTATCTGCTTATCTAGGACAGTAGGTTGTCTCTCAAATGAAATACAATACCATCTCCATAGCTCTTTTAAGCTCATCGCAAATTTTCAAAATTTTTCAGAGCTCATCGCAAAAAATTTTCGCTCGATAGTCCCACAGAACAATCCGTACGAACAGGCAATTCTTGCCAAATGAAAAATTGAAATTAAAGAATATTGATTGAAATTCAAAATTGAAATATTATTTGAAATGATTTTAAGCTGAAATACATCCACATTCAATACTTGGTTAGAAATATCAATCTTCAATTTGTTGAAAGGGGAAAAACAAGAAAGGAACTTTATCATACAACAATGGACCCATTGAAACATATTGTCGCTGGTCAGAATGTTATGCTGACATTACCTTCTGGTAACCACAAAATAGTTGAATTGAAGGGCGGAATTTCTGTGTCTTTGGGTAAATTTGGAGCTTTCCAAGTAGACGATATATTGGGATATCCGTTGGGCACCACCTTTGAGATATACTACGATAATGTTGATGAGCTAGTTTCTGAGAAGAACAACAATCCTAAGAAGAACGAATTGAACAAAGTTCCTGTAGGGAAAGTCAGGCTGTATACAGAGGTGAAAGGTGGAGACGAGGAAGAAAGCGAAAATGTTATTGAGGAGACAACGACAATTCCAACAGAGTTACAAAATGTGCTCAGCAGTTCTAGCAACAAAGGGTTGATTAATATAGGTAACGACATTCAGAAGTTGACTATGAGCGATATCGAGAAGCTGAAGCAGCAGTCAGCCACCGCAGATGAGATTATCACAAAGATGATAGAGTCTCATGGTAGTTTCCATAAGAAAACCATTCATTCCCAGGAGAAGTATCTCAAGAGGAAGAGACAGAAGTTTGCCAAATACTTCACAGTGAACTACTTAAGCAGCACTATGCTGTTGAATTTCCTATTGGAAAAGGGTGATATGCAAAGGGTCATGGATATTTCAGAGGAGTCTATTGGCCTATTACTAAACCTCGGTAATATCAGGTCGGATGGTACTTACCTATGTATGGATGAGAGTGGTGGTCTGTTAGTTTACGTGCTGATGGAGAGAATGTTCGGCGGTGATAATGCATCTCAGGCAATTGGTAAGATCGTGGTGATACATGAAAACGAGCACCCGAACTTGGACTTGCTGAAATTTTCTAACTATTCTGAGAAATTTATTGAGAAGCACGTCATCTGCCTGTCCATTCTAGACTATTTTAAGCCATCTACGATGGAAGAGGTTGAATCGAGGTTTGCGCCATTGCCGCAAGAGGAGGTGAAGCAAATGAAGAGCGGGAGAAGAAATACCTATTCTAGAAAGTTAAAATGGTACTACAACCAAGTACGTAACATTGAACTGGCTACGAAACAGGAATACGATGGTTTAGTTGTAGCGTCTACCTTGCATCTGCCGACACTGGTACCACGACTTGCCGAAAGAGTTCATGGATCAAGGCCTATTGTTTGCTTTAGCCAATTCAAGGAAACGTTATTGGAACTATCTCACACGCTGTATAGTGACTTAAGATTCTTAGCACCAACAATCCTTGAGACAAGATGCAGGCCGTACCAGACCGTGAGAGGCAAGTTACATCCGCTGATGACAATGAGAGGCGGGGGCGGTTACATTTTGTGGTGCCATAAAGTGATACCAGCTCCAGAGCCAGAATATGATGGGGAGGATGAAGCAGAACAAGAGCAAAAGAGTAAGAAGCAGAAGATTGAAGCCCCAGAATGAGTCTTATTTAATGCATACATTTGTTAATACATAATTAAAATCAATAAATAGTGTTGTTTGTTTTTTTTATACAAGTGCTAAAAATCATGGAGGATTTGCCGAATGTGTGGTTCCTTCTTTCGATATCCATAGACGCATCTAGGTTTTTCATTAGAATCTGTGAATAAACCAACAGTCCACTCGCGATTGTGTGCTAAACCGTCCTTTACGTATCGATATTGGGATTCATCGCCAATTTCATAGATGAAGGAGTTAATATGTGGGATCCATGTGTTCAATAAGTTGGCATAAAACTCTTTATCGCCAACCAAAGCCAAATGAGGTTCGAATAATTTAACTGATTTTGCAGTACTTATACCAAATTCTTTTTCCGGTATATAAGGTGGGTTACATGTAAGTATATCGATCCGCGCGTCAGTCTTCAAGAACGTCCGGGGTGTCATTTTGAGCACATCCTGGTGGAGCACCCTGATATTATCTCTACCGTCACAGTTTTCACCTGCAAGCCGTATCGCTTCTGGTGCTATATCCACCGCCGTGATGCTCGCTTTGCTCTTCAGCATCTCAGAAAGACACATGGGTATACACCCGGTTCCGGTGCATAAATCCCATATGGTTACAAACTTTTTGTCTGATCTATGGACAGCTTCCCCTAGCCGTACACACCATTCCTCCGTTTCCCACCTTGGAATCAGCACTTTGCGACCGCACCGCACCTCCACAGGGCCGAACGGCTGGGTGCCCAGGATATATTGTAACGGGAAATGGCAGTACCGTGCGCGGACCGCCCGAGCCACTTCGGTGCTGTTAGTATTAAACCGGGACCGAATCCAGCTCAATTCCACTCGGGCTTGCTCAATATTGCGGCATTCCGGCAGCAGCAACGGCAGCAACGGGTCCACCCTCCATGCATCAAACACCGTCCTAGGCCTGATCCTCATATTCCCAGTTCCATCAAAGCACCTGGGTAGCTCATGTTGCTGTAAAAGTGATGATGATTGACCGATGTGATGATGTGATGAGCTTTTATGTGTATATATTAGGGTTTTGTAAATTAAAACCCTAATTCACGTGCTAACCCTAATGATAGAATCGCGCAGAACGCGGCGGAAAAAAAAGAAAGAAAATAAAAAATTTTTTTCAGTTTGAAAGTTGTGAAAATCTATTTAAATAGAGCCAAAAAGTACAAAATGCATTATATTATACACTCGGCGGTTACATGTTTATGGACTTGGCTTTGATATTCTTCATAACGCACTCAAAGGGCATTATTTTTTTTTATTCAGAAGGAGAAAAAATAATTTAATTCACGTTGTTTGGTACAGATAATAGTAGTAAGAGAGCCAAAATGGTCAAGGACACGAAGTTGTATGACATTCTGGGTGTTTCGCCCAGCGCCAGCGATGCTGAGCTGAAGAAGGCGTACAGGAAGGCGGCTTTGAAGTACCATCCAGATAAGAACCCAAGTGAGGAGGCTGCTGAGAAGTTTAAGGAGTGTTCTGGTGCGTATGAGATTCTGACGGACTCGCAGAAGCGTGAGATTTACGATCAGTACGGTGAGGAGGGTCTGAGCGGCGGCGGTGCTGGCGGTTTCCCAGGCGGCGGTTTCGGTTTCGGTGACGATATCTTTTCGCAGTTCTTTGGTGGCGCGTCCGGTGGCAGGCCAAGAGGTCCTCAGCGTGGTAAGGATATTAGGCACCAGATCTCGGCCACTTTGGAGGAGCTGTACAAGGGTAGAACTGCGAAGCTGGCTTTGAACAAGCAGATTCTGTGTAAAAGTTGTGAAGGTAGAGGTGGTAAAGAGGGCGCTGTCAAGAAATGTTCCAGCTGTAACGGTCAAGGTGTCAAGTTTGTCACTAGACAGATGGGTCCTATGATCCAGAGATTCCAGACCGAGTGTGATGTTTGTTCTGGTACTGGTGACATCATCGATGCTAAGGATCGTTGTAAATCCTGTAAAGGTAAGAAGGTTGAGAACGAGAGGAAAATTCTGGAGGTCCGTATTGAGCCAGGTATGAAAGATGGTCAAAAAATTGTCTTCAAGGGTGAGGCTGACCAGGCTCCAGATATTATCCCAGGTGATGTTGTCTTTGTAGTTTCGGAAAAGCCACACAAGCACTTCCAAAGATCGGGTGATGACTTGATATACGAAGCTGAGATCGACTTGTTGACCGCTCTGGCTGGTGGTGAGTTCGCAATAGAGCATGTTTCTGGTGAATGGTTGAAGATCGACATTATTCCAGGTGAAGTTATCGCTCCAGGTACCCGTAAAGTTGTTGAGAATAAGGGTATGCCAGTTCCTAAGTACGGCGGCTACGGTAACCTATTGATCAAGTTTAACATCAAGTTCCCAGAAAATCACTTTACCTCTGCTGAAAACTTGAAGAAACTAGAAGAGATCCTACCTCCTAGAAACACAGTTAAAATTCCTGCCAAGGCTACCGTTGACGACTGTGTATTGAGCGATTTCGATCCAGCTAAATTCAACAACTCTCGCGGTGGTAGAAGTGGTCAAAACTATGACTCTGATGAAGAAGAAGGTCATGGTGGCGCTGAGGGTGTTCAATGTGCATCTCAATAATCATACTATTTCTTTTCTGGAAAAAGCATAAAAAAAGTAATGTAAAAATTCTTGTTTTTTAGATCCTTTGAAAGATACAAGAAATCATAGGCAAAATATTTGGCTTCTTTTTTAAAGGGCTTGTAAAACTAACCCAAAAAAAAGATAAATTGAAGAAGTTGCCATTCATCAAGGAAAGGATAAAATAAACTCTTTATGTCCTTTTTTTCACAAAAACAAACACAACAAATACTGTAAATTAATATCATAATTATAGGAGCCTTTTGAAGGAATATATAGAATCACTTTCTTTTTTTTTAATTTTTTTATTATTTATGTTAGTTTATTTACTTCCTTCCATACTACACAGTATTTTAAATTGGAAGAAGGAATAGGAGATACAGATACTTAATATTGTTTCTACCCTTCAAAATACTGAATTAGAAATAGGGTTACAGTGACCAAAATAATAAACTTGACAGAAAAATAAACATATTAAACGATTTTTAAGTTAATTTTAAATAAATATTAAGTCTATAAAGGTGTTATTAAATAATACATTAGAGATGCGTATATACATTATCAGCTTCGAAAAAAAAGAAAGCTTTATTCGTTCATTACACTTCACCAGCTTTAGTTCTCTTGAATGGCGAAGTAAAATTGAATTTCTCTTTAAAAGATGTGGAGTTGTGGCAATTTTGTAGTTTTTCTTCTTCTTTTGCAAGTCTTTTAGCCTCTCTTTCTTCTCTCCAAGTCATACCGTATTTCATTGGGATAGTCATGGCCAAGTTACCAAGGAAAGCAAGCCCACATAGGAAAGTAAAAGTACCACCAACGGTCATTGATTGTTTCATTTTGGCAAAACAACCCATGAAGATGGCACTCAGACTACATCTGATGAAATTGAAACAACTACTTGCAGTAGAAGATTTGGTTGGGTACATATCGACTAGCAGTGTAGTGGAAGATGATAGCGTACTCATGGCACAGAATGAGCTCACACAAGAAGTGATTAATACTGCAGGCACTCTCCAACCTTTGTCGACACTCCAGCCAAATAATAGAAAACTGATGACGGATAGGAAGTTCTGAGGTAATACAGATTGGATTCTGGCGCCTAATAAGTTGAATTTTTCATCCTCTGGGATCAGACCAGCTGCCTTTTTGTCTTCAAAAGCCTTTAATTTTCTTCTGTATTGGAAATCTATGAATTTACCGGTGAGGAAAGAACCCAGTAGCCCACCAATACCTGCAGGTAGGTAACAAACACCAATGATAATCAATTTGTAGTTGTATGGCTCTTGTGAAAGTTCAGAGGAGATAGAGGACAACATTAAAGTCCACATGGCAAAGGACAAGCCCGGTGGGAATAAAGACAAGAAAATCTCTGGAAGTGCGCAAATCTTGAACGCCGTAGTTAAATCGAAACGAGGTTTATTTTGATCCAAGGTGTCGTAATCTGGGTTGTCATATTTGAATTTCTTTTTTATTGCTGGTAAAAATGTTACAGGGGCAATATTGAGGAACATCTTTGGTCTGATAGACAAATTACCGACCATGGTTCTTTTAGTTTCAGGTAGTAGACAGAAAGCAGCGACGAGGCATGCGCCACAGCCTATGGCTAAAAACCAGAAGATCGCTCTCCAATTCCAACGAGCAGCCAAGGCGGCACCAATCAAGGAACCGAAGGCCTGTCCTAGCAGGACAAAACCGGAGGTGGCGCCGACGAAAGTGCCTCTCTCTGCTTTCAAGGTGAAATCACCAACGACACCTGAACTGATGGCGATGATTGGGGAGATACCTATACTTTGGATACACCTCAGGAAAACAATGACACCGTAGGAATTGCAAGCCGCCAAACCGATCGAGGCCACGACGTAGACCAGCATACCGATAAGTATGACTGGTCTACGGCCGTAGATATCCGCGAGGCCACCGCTAACCGTGGGCGCCAAACCTTGAAACAGCAAGTAGACCACAACTGTCACGTTCACATGATCCTCGTCGATATTGAACTGTTTCTCCAGTTCCCTTAGAGCTGGATAATAGATAGGTGAACCTAGGGACGACCAAAACCCGCACATTGTCAGGAGCCCGACCATGATCCACTTATCTCTGTAGCAAAAAAGCGAGTAAGGCGCGGCGGCATGGTCAATTGCCAGGTCCTCTTTCACCTCCGATGAATGGGTCGATGATATCTCAGACTCTAGGTCTTCGGGAAGCTCCCTAGTAGTGGTTCTTGAGACGGTGCCGTGCAGACCAGAGTAGCCCTTCTTAGTTTCGTTCTCTTGTTTGTCATGATATTCCTCGTCCTCATAGTATCTAGATTGGGTAGGATACATCACATCCGAAGGAGTACTGTCCTGGGACAGTATACTCTCTTGCATTTTGTTTGGTTATATCAATGAAATCCGCATAAGCTATATATATTTTGTATTTATATTTGATATAAATTTGATATATACTTGTATATATGTATATATTATATATATATATATATCTAATACTAACGATGGGAAGCATTGAAGTATAATATGTTATAATATGTAAATAGCTCTATAGAGGGAGGGGCCCTCAGAAACGGCAGCAGAAAAGTCCAATTTTCGCGTCAATGGAGCTATAAAAGTTTCTTTCTTTTTTTTTTTACTTTCCGGTTAGTTCCTGCATTTTCTCCCACTGTCTCAGAAACCAACGCAGAGGGGTGGGGTCGGCACCTGACCCGATTTACGCAATATTCCCGCTCTGTTCCGGGATCTCCTGTGCATCTTGCCTGGGGTCCCGCACAGAGCAAGCTGCAGAAAGGGTCAGGGTCCTAGTTTCTTTTCCTTTTCTTTCTTTTTTTTCTCTGAATTGGGAGCATCGGAACAACCCGAATTGTTCCGATGCTCCTTTTCCTAGTTTTTCCGGTGGGGCCCCTCCCTCGAGGAACAATGGGGAGGGGGGCAGGGGGAGGAGTTCGGAACTGGGATCGCGATTTGTTCCGGTAGTGGAGGGTAACCTTAAATAAGCTTTAATCTTGAGATGTCAATGACTATTAGTGCAAATGATCAATGACTGTTCAGTGCAACGACTTTTAATTTCAAAGAGTCATCACGAAGATAACGGTTCTTTTTATAAATCAAAACAAAAAGTAATACAGTGATATATATGTTAGAAAAGAAACATAGGCTAATTGAGAAGTAAAAGATAAGGTGCAGATAAAAATAAAAAAAATAGAAGAGT